>PVIC010057543.1:0-10514 GCA_004025085.1 Thryonomys swinderianus
TCAGTTCGTGATAGCTCAATCTTGGAAACAACCCAAATGTCCATCAACTGGAGAGTGGATAAAGAAGATGTGGTTTTTTTTTACAAAATGGAGTATTACTCTGCCATAAAGAATGACAAGATCGATCCATTTAGGTGCAAATGGAGACACCTGGAGGATATACTAATAAGTGAAATCAATAGATCACAGATAGACAATTACCGGATCTTCTCTTTGGCATGTACACCTGTAGATGCAAATGAGCTCTAGAAAGTATGACAGCTTTTATAGAGTGCAAAATTTCTATAGGAAACCTGGTGTGGGAATGTGATAAGGGGAAGGAATAAATATGATACAGAAAGAAAATAAAAGAGCATGTATAAAGGGGGTGAGGAGGTGTGGGTGGGTAGGGACATGGGTAAAAATGAGAATTAACTTGTGTCATATACTGGTACAAATTCCCCAATGTTACACATGATTTTGAGATGTATATAAATTGTACCAATAAAGAATTCAATTTATAAAAAAAAAAGGGACTGTGGAAAAGTCTACATACTGAATAGCGAGACCACCAGGACTTTTCTCCCTCTTGCCAACTGGTAGTGAGGCTTACTCCATGGGGGTAGATGCCAGAGGATTTATCTCTGGGGAAACTCAGAGAGAGAGAAGACTTACAGTCCTGAATCTGAAAGCAATCCGGAGTGACTGACAAGCCCATGAGGCCAGAAAGCCCTGGTTGTACCTGTGTTCTCAACACCCCCCTTTAACATCAAATGCAAATATTATTTTCTGTATTTTCTAAAATCTTATTAAGCATCATATTTGTAATTAGAACAAAGATAATTGAAGAACAAGTATGATGAAAACAAAGAATGAGTAAGATGGAAAATTCTGAATTCTCACAGCAATAATATGGATCACAAATCTGTCTTCAAATTAATAACAATGAGCTTTCTCCCCATAACTTTTTATTCTAGAAGTTTTCAATCTATAGGGAAGTTACACAAATAACAATGAAAACTGACATTCACTGTTGTTAGTAACTTCTTTATCTCTTTTTATTTGGGCTTAATCAAAAGTTAAGCTTCATCCATTATACTTTGCCTCTAAATATTTCAGTATATATTTCCTAAGAATCAGGACGTGCTCCTACATAATCACAATACTCAAGAATTTTAACACTGACATCATAAAGAACAATAGTTAATATACAGCTCTATTCTAATATCTCAAATTGTTCTAATATTTTTTCACAGAAGGTCCAAGGTTCAGATCCCTGATACAATCTCCAATCAAGAATCACACATTGAGGGCCGGAGGGTTAGCTCAGTGGTTCCAGCACCTGCCTCGCAAGCACAAGGACCTGAGTTCGATCCCCAGTTACCACATATAATGCTGGGCGTGGTGGCTCACGCCTGTAATCCCAGCACTCGGGAGGCAGAGACAGGAGGATTGCTGAGTTCGAGGTTTGCCTGGGCTACATAGTGAGCTCAGGGCCAGCCTGAACTTCAAAGCAAGACCCTGTCTCAAAAAAATGAAAGAAAGAAAGAAAGAGAGAGAAAGAAAGAAAGGAAGGAAGGAAGCAGGAAAGAGAAAGAGAGAAAGAAAGAGAGAAAGAAAAAGAAAGAAAGAAAAGAAAAGAAAAGAAAAGAAGAAACCTTAGTGCCTTTAGCAGCCATTTTTCAGCTCCCCAGACCTAGGGCTGAGGAGCTAGGGCTAAGGTACCTTCTGTAAACATTTACCTGGTTCTGAATATTTTATGAAAATGGTATCACAGACTAGTGATCATGATTCACACACTAGTGACTGGCTTTTCTCTGCATAACACTCCCAGGATTCACTCATGTTGTATCATGTATCCCCTTTGTTGCTCAATAATACTGCTACTGTATGGCTATACTAGATTTTACTTACCCATAGGAGTTGATAGACCCAATAAGCTTTTTTTTGTTTCCTTAAATATGAATGAACAACTAAGGTTCTAAACGTTGAATAAAGACATTTCACATGAATGACAAAGACTACAACAAACATTTTTAAAAAGGAACTCAGGGAAAAGGAGCTCAGGAAGCAGAAGAAAACTTTAAAACTATTATGATACCAGAAGATATTACATTCATTAAACAGAAATAGAATGCTATTTTAAAAAGTGAATATTAGAGGGTCGGAGGGTTAGCTCAGTGGTTCTGGCACCTGCCTCGCAAGCACAAGGTCCTGAGTTCAATCCCCGATAACCACATACAATGCTGGGCATGGAGACTCATGCCCACCAACAATCAATACCACATACCACAGTGCCGGGCGTGGTGGCTCACGCCTGTAATCCCAGCACTTGGGAGGCAGAGACAGGAGGATTGTGAGTTCCAAGCTTGCCTAGGTTACATAGTGAGCTCAGAGCCAGCCTGAACTACAAGAGCAAGACCCTGTCTCAAAACAAACAAACAAACAAAAAACTGCAAGGTAGAAGACAAGGGATATTACCTTCAAAATTCTGAAGGAAAATGATTTCCACCCTAAAATGCCATACTCAACCAAATTCTTGGTTAATAGAGAAGAAAATCACATAACCTTTCCAATATCTGAGGCATCACAAATTATTTCTCATACTCCCTTTCTGAGAAAGCTCTGACATATGTAATCAAGACTAATAGATTTCAGGCTTGCCTGGGCTACACCATGAGCTCAGGGCCAGCCTGAACTACAAAGCGAGATCCTGTCTCAAAAAAAAAGGACAAAAGGAAAATGACATGGATTTAGAAAGCAAAGGATCAACAACAGAAGAGAGGTGAAGGGAAGTTCCAGGCTCACACTAGAAAACAATTCCAGGAGGAGATTAGGACAATGGCCTGGAGTGTAAACTGAGAGGAGCAGGCTGACAGAAGGCTCCAGAAGAACAGCTCCACACAAGAATAAGACAGGAAGTTACTTGACAGATCTGAAGCAACCAAAAGGAAATCTGCAGTTTTGGTAAAGAGGCTGAACTTAAAACAATTAGTAGGCAGATGTGGCAGGACACACCTGTAATCCCAGCACTCTAGGAGGCTAAGGCCAAGAGGATAGCAAGTGTAAACCCAACTTGCTTAACTTAGTGACTGAGCAAGACTCTGCCTCAAAACTGGGGGTGGGGTGGGAATATAGCTAACTGCCAAGGCTCTGGGTTCATTCCTCACTACAAAGAAGAAAAACAAGATACATAGAACACTAAACAAACTGTTGCTGGGAAATGTAAGAAAAATAAGTAATTGCAGTTTACTATAAAGCTCAGTTATAAATAATATGAATACCGAATAATAACCTGGTAAAATAATAATTAGAAGGACAGGGAGAGAATAAATATTTATTTAGGCATAGAGAAATTACAAGAATGAAAGTCATATCTACCATAACAAGGAGTTGAAAGAAAATTTGTACAAATAAGACAAGAGTAATTCATGAATGTGATTTAGAAATATACTGGTAATGGAGAATTCTAGGAAGACGGCCCCATGATGAACAAGAGAAAGAGCCTCTCCAAAATTTGGAGTCCAGATGGGGACTATAGCAATGTGAGGAACAGAAGGAGGAGGGAGTCTATAGGGAGAATGAAGAGAGGGACTATAATGCAAAAGAAGGAGGTGGGAAATGGTGATTTCTCCCAGACATGGGAGGGACAGCTCAAACCTGCAGAGGCACAGTGACTACTGTAGACCCTACAGGCCAACATGGAGAAATACACCAGTGAAACAGCAGTGGATACAGAGGACTGCAGTGCTCGGTGAGTTATTCAGATTCAAATGTCCCCAGAATAAGGTGATTGGGCTTTTTTTTTTTTTTTTTGGAGACAGGATTTACTTTGTAGTTCAGGCTGGCCCTGAGCTCACTATGTAGCCCAGGCAAGCCTCAAACTCAGCAATCCTCCTGCCTCTGCCTCCCAAGTGCTAGGATTACAGGCATTATCCCCCCACACCCGGCACTGTGATATATGGTTCTGATTGATATAAGTATTGTACGTGGTTACCAGAGACTGAACCAGGGACCTTGTGCTTCCTGAGCAGGGACCAGAACCACTCAGCTAAATCCCTGGTCCATGACTGGCCAATGTGAAAAGGCATTTTGAAGTCAGAATTCACAGCAGCTGCAGGCTGGCTCCATCTAGCATCTCCAAGTGTTTCAGAGACACACAGCCGAGTTTAAGCTGGCAGGAGGCAGTAGGAGTATTGAAGGCTGAAAAACTTGGGTCTCAGCCTCACACCAGAAACCAGAAGCAGCCTGGACCTCTATACAAGTAAAGGCCTAAATTGCTGGGATTATCACTGTCATAACTGCTGGCTTGCTGAGATCAATCAACACAAATCTGGCTCTGGCTGCTCCCTCTGTCAAACAGTGAGAGACATACTCTGAAATTGACATTTAAATTTTTTTGCTTTTTTCCTCTCTTTTCCTCTTTTCTCTTGTTTTCTTGATTGTTCTTTCCCAATGTGAGTGAGTCATTGTTTCTAGCACTGTGTTGCTGTTTTGTTCTGTTCTTGTTTCTTTCTTTCTTTCTTTTTTTTTTTGAGACAGGCTCTCGCTTTGTAGTTCGGGCTGGCTCTGAGCTCACTATGTAGCCTAGGCAAGCTTCGAACTCAGCAATCCTCCTGTCTCTGCCTCCCAAGTGCTGGGATTACAGGCGTGAGCCACCATGTCCGGCTGTTCTTCTTTGTTTCTTTTCTTTTCTTTTCTTTTTTGAGACAAGGTTTCCCTTTGTAGTTCAGGCTGGCCCTGAGCTCACTATGTAGCTGAGGCAAACCTTGAACTCAGCAAGAGTGCTGGGATTACAGGCGTGAGCCACCACGCCTAGCTTGTTTCTTTTCATCTCGTCTTTTTCATCAGTTCTCAAAGTTTGTATAATTTCTCCTGTCTTTCAGCATTGCTTTTAATCCAGTTTTCTTCCTTTTTGTTTTTTTTCTCAATATCCTTTAAATATTTTCCCAAAGGGCAAAATCACCATATTGAAGCCAGGCATGGTGGCACACACCTGTAATCCCAGCACTCGGGAGGCAGAGACAGGAGGATTGCTGAGTTCGAGGCTTGCCAGGACTACATAGTGAGCTCAGAGCCAGCCTGAACTAAAAAGCGAGACCCTGTCTCAAAAAAAAAAAAATCACCATATTGAAAAGATATTTACTGCACACAATTTCCTGATTTGTTTTAGATTTTGTTACATAACTATAAATCTTGTTCAATGGTTAAAGGTTGACAAATTACTAATTACCAAATGATTGTTTAGGGTATGTTTGATGCTACTGTTATTACTGATTGTATTATTTTAGCCAAGGTGACATAACTGTTCTAATCAGTTGTTCTTCCTAGTATGCTAAGACTGAGATTGCCTGGGGGTCATGAACAATATCATAGGCTAGTGCCAAAGAACCAGGGGCTAGGCCAAAGAGGCAGAAAATTCTCATTCCCAATAAATTGAATAGGTAGGATTTTACAAGACTCAAAACCCCAAAGGCAGCTACACTTAGAAGACATCTCTGAGAAGTAGTCATTTCCTAAGGGCCCTAATACTAGCAATACAGATAACTATTATAAATAATTTACAAGCCTCAATAAAGGAATTAAACTAAAAATAAAACAAGAAACAGAAAGAAAATGAGAAGACATGGAAGCAATATGCAACCCCAGACTACTACCTCACCAAAGGCAAACTCGGGCCAATGAGGTGGAACAATTTGAAAGCCACTCACCTGGACTGTTTGACGTGAATGAAGCTGGAGAAAAAAATCAAGTAAGAAATAATTTCTTGGGCTGGAGATTCCGGCGCCTGCCTTGCAAGTGCAAGGTCCTGAGTTCGATCCCAGTAACCACATACAATGTTGGGCATGGTGACTCACGCCCACCAGCAATCAATACCACATACCACAGTGCCGGGTGTGGTGGCTCATGCCTGTAATCCCAGCACTCGAGAGGCAGAGACAGGAGGATTGCTGAGTTCAAGGCTTGCCTGAACTCAGTGAGTTCAGGGCCAGCCTGAACTACAAAGTGAGATGCTGTCTAAAAAAAAAAAAAAAAAAAAAGAAAGAATTTCTCAGATAACTTCAAAGATGATAAGCGTATTAAAGGGCATAATCAGTTAATCTAGAGAAGATACAGATTAAAAAAGTAGAGGACTTTAGAAAAATGATATAAACCATGAATGCCCAACACAGGGAAAAAAATGAATACATGAAACACATTCAATCAGATACCCAGGAGATTAAAAATTCTATTGATAGGGGGCCGGAGGGTTAGCTCAGGGGTTCTGGCGCCTGCCTCGCAAGCGCAAGGTCCTGAGTTTGATCCACGGTAACCACATATAATGCTGGGCATGGAGACTCACACCCACCAGCAATCAATACCACATACCACAATGCTGGGCGTGGTGGCTCACGCCTGTCATCCCAGCACTCGGGAGGTAGAGACAAGAGGATTGCTGAGTTCGCAGCGGCTTGCCTGGGCTCCATAGTGAGCTCAGGGCCAGCCTGAACTACAAAGCGAGACCCTGTCTCCAAAAAAAAAAAAAAAAAATTCTATTGATAGCACATGCAGTAGAATGAACAAATGTGAGAACAAAATATTAGATTAGAGGACAAGATTATGGTTAACGGTCATGAAAAGAAAGATTTCTTAATAATAGCAAGGAACCATGAAAAATCAATTTAACAGCTAGCTGCTAGCTGATGTAAAGAATAATGTAAGATTGGTCAGAGTCGAGGATATTGTGCAAAAGACATAAAAAACCTGTTTACAGATGTAATGACAGAAAACTTCCCAAGCAGGGAAAAAGAATTTGACATACAGATTAAGTGAAGCATGCAAAACTCCAATTAGACATAATCAAAAATACTCTACCCCAGGGCTGAGGAGTTAGCACAGTGGTTCTAGCTCCTGCTTACAAACACAAGGGTATGAGTTTGATGCTCAGTACAAAACAAAACAAACAAACAAAAAGAAAACCTCTACTCCAAAGCATATAATAGTAAGGATTCCTGAAATTTAACACGTGAAAGGAATATTAAAAGCTATTAGAGAAAAGAAACAAATCACTTATAAAGGAAGTGACCATATGAAAGATGATGACCATAATAAAGGGAATAAGTAGTGAACCTAGAGAAGATACAGATAAAATCAAACCAAAACAGACAGACTACTCAGCCGCTCTGGGTGCCATTCTGTCCCAGGCGGCGGCGGCGGAGGTGGCAGACTGAGGCCTGCACACCGGCCCGCTCCACCCTGAGCCTGCACAGATGACTCGTCTGCTCCGGGCGCCATTCCATTCCTGGTGGCGGTGGCGGTGGCAGCAGACTGAGGCCTGCACACCAGCCCGCTCCACCCCAAGATGGTGCAGACGACTTGGCTACCTGGGGTGCCACTTGTTCCCAGCGGCAGCAGCGGCAGAGGACTGAGGCCTGCCCACCAGCCCACTCCACCCAGGAGCTATGCAGTGAGGAGTCAGGTATGGACCCCGGGGACTATCCCCACCACGGAGGATTGAGGCCCACCAGTCGGCCCCAATGCCACCCCGGAGCGGTGTTGTGAGGACCCAGGTCCAAGAGGAGCCGGAGCCATTTCCTGCATCCCTCCACACTGCAGCCACACTGAGAGCAGGCTAGATAAAAAAAAAGGGGGGGGGATCTAGCTTCTATTTTGCCTTCTACTCCTAGATCCCTCTACTCACCTCTTGACCCCACACCCTCTCCTATCTTCTTGGCAGAAGCAATACCCAGAAGTAAAAGACTCTTAGGCTGCCCTATTTCTTCTCCTATAATACTATAAGAAGGTGTACAAAGTCTCCAACGGTCTTACAGCATACAGTTGGTACTGTTTTATATACGCCCTTTTATCCTTTATTACTTGCTGGCATATATGAAGTTCTAGAGTATAGGTGATCTTCATAAATCTGCTAATCTGCTAACCCTATTTCACTCTCCTTCTGTCCCCCTACCTCCCTGATTCCCCAGTGACCTCTTATCGCCAAAGGGTTCGGTGGGTGCATTTATGATCTACATGTTGTATACACATTGCTGATTAATTCTAAATTTTGGCATAGGGACATAGAGGTAACTCATAAGCTCAAAGTCTCCAGAATAGAATTTAACAAAACTTTTCATTTTATTTACTGTGTTTAATACTGATATTGGTATTGATTGTATTGTGGTAACAAACATGATGTGATTGTTCTGCTCAAATACCTCCCATGATGTGTCAAAACTGAGAACTTTCAAGAGTCACTACAGATTCAAGGAGGACACCCCAGGAAGGTGCCACATCCAAAGAGCCCCAGATAATACAAAGAAAGAGACCTGCAACAAACATTGCCCTGTCATCAGGCAAAGAATAGCATTAGTAACAACGAAAGAGTAGAAATGAGAAAACATACCAAAAACCAGACACAAAGATCACCACCACAGGGAAATTCAGAGAAAAGAGAAATAGGGCAAACTGCAACTCAAGCACCAGGACTCTTGGAGATGGTAACTAAAGCAGATCTAGTAAAATGGAAATCAGAACTCATCTCTGAGATCAAAACAGTAATACTGTCCACAGTGAAAGACATCATTAAAGAAGAGATCAGCGAGATGACAGAATTCAAGATAGCCAAAAATCCAAAGATTTTCCGAGTGTATACACTCACTGCTATGAATTTTCCTCGCAGAACTGCTTTCATTGTGTCCCATAAATTCTTGTATGTTGTGCTGGGGTTGTTGTTTAGTTGTAGAAACTGTTTAATTTCTTCTTTAATTTCTTTTGTGGCCCATTGGTTGGTTAACAGAGTGTTGTTCAATTTCTATGTGTTTGTGAGGATCTTGGAATTTCTTCTGCTATTCAGCTCCAGTTTCAAGGCGCTATGGTCTGATAGTATGCAAGGGATAACTTTGATTCCTTTGCATTTCCTTAAGCTTATTCTATGGACTAGAATGTGATCTATTTTGGAGAATGATCCATGAGCAGCTGAGAAGAAGGTATAGTCTCGCTTTGTAGGGTGAAAAATTCTGTAGATATCTAATAAGTCCATTTGTTCAAAAATTTGATTTAGCTCAAGTATTTCCTTATTGATTCTTTGTCCAGTTGATCTGTCAATTTGTGACAATGGAGTATTGAAGTCCCCTACTACTATTGCATTTGTGGTTAACTGGCTTTTCATGTCCAGTAATGTTTGTTTTATATAGTTGAGTGCATTAGGGTTCGGTGCATAAATATTTATGATTGTTATTTCTTTCTCTTGTATAGTTCCTTATATGAGGATATAGTGACCTTCTTTATCTCTTTTAATCAGTTTGGGTTTGAAATCTATTTTATCTGCAAACCAGATAAACACTCCTGCTTTTTTGCAGTTTCCTGGGGCATGGAGGATTGTTTTCCAACCTTTTATTTTCAGTCTATGGGTTTCCTTCTGAATTAGGTATGTTTCCTGTATGCAGCAGATTGTAGGATCTTGCTTCTTGATCCAATCTGCTAGTCTGTGTCTTTTAATTGGCCCATTGAGGCCATTGACATTAATGGTTATGACTGATAGGGACATATTCAGAGCTGCCATGTTTCCCTGTTCTTGTTTTTTTTTTTTCCTTGCTTTTCCCCTTTTCTATTTAGTTTCTTGTTTGCCCCAATGAATTGACTCTCCTGGGTCTCATGGGTATGGAATTTTCTGTGTTTTTTTCCAAGATAGTCTTTAGAATGTTTTGGAGTGCAGGTTTCGTATTTGTGAAGTTTTTCAAGTGTCCTTTGTCATGGAAGTATCTTATTTCCCCATCTATTCTGAAAGATAGTTTTGCAGGATACAACAGTCTAGGTTGGAGGTTGTTTTCCTGCAATGCTTGAAATACTTCCCTCTATGCTCTCCTTGCATTGTTTGTGTTGAAAAGTCTGCTGTGATCCTAATGGGCTTCCCTTTGTAGGTGATTTTCTTCCTTTCTCTCACTGCTTTCAGTATTTCATTCTTTTGTTGTGCATCTGGAAACTTGATAATTATATGTCTAAGTGTAGATATTTTTACGTCACGGTGTTTTGGAGTCCTATAGGCCTCATTTATCGGTATGTCTATTTCTTTTCCTGTGAAGTTTTCTGTTGTTATCTCTGACAATAGCTTTTTTATGTCTTTCACACTGTCTCCTGCTTCCTCAGTGACTCCAATCAGTCTTATATTATTTTTCTTTGAGTCATCTAGAAGCTGTTGAATTGATTTCTCATGGTCCCTTGCTCTTTTCCATAGATTATACCTTTCCTGCTCGTTGGCTGCTATGCGGTCCTCTAGGTCTGAGATTCGGTTCTCTGCTTCATTCATCCTATGTCGCAAGCTTTTGTTCTCCTTCATCATTCCCTGGAGCTCTGCTTGAAGCTGTTTAAAAGGTTCCATTGCTCGGAACATAGAGCAAACCAAAATAAACAATCTAATGATGAACCTCAGACAATTAAAAAAGAGGAGCAAAACAAACCCAAAGCACATACTAGACAGGAAATTATAAGGATCAGAGCAGAAATTAATGCAATGGAGACAAAGAGAACAATACAAAGAATCAATGAATCAAAGAGTT
>PVIC010057544.1:0-10633 GCA_004025085.1 Thryonomys swinderianus
GTATGACAGCTTTTATAGAGTGCAAAATTTCTATAGGAAACTTGGTGTGGGAATGTGATGAGGGGAAGGAATAAATTTGCTTAAGTTTTTGTTGATATATGACCTCTTTCCTCTGCTGACTGAAGGAATAGTAAGGAGAATAGTCTTTTGTTGTATAGGTAATGTCACCACCCTATGACAGGCTCCTAGGTAGTTCCTAAAGCCACACCCTACCTATAGAATGGTTTCCTAGTCTGTGACGCCTGTCACAGAGAGAGAACTTTCAGGACACATCAGTAAGAGACAGAAAGAGATTTAATGGGCTGAAGTCCAAAGTACGGACTCCAAGGAATAGAGTTCTTGTCCTCAAGAGAAGAGGGAAGTGCACTCAAGTTTGGAGCTAGGAATATTTATGTGCTTTTGCCAGTAGAAATCCATAGAATTTGTGACCTATCCACAGAAATACAATGGTCCTTCCATAGGAGAAAGCCTATTTTACCTGTGAAAGAGGACTATTTGCAAGTAAGAAGGGAATGGCCACATCCACTTACACGTAGAAGGGAATTACCCAGGTTTGTATTGCTTCTTGGGAGAAAAGAAAAACAAAGTTGAAATGGGACTTGAGTAACTTTTGTGTCCTGAAGCTGCAGTTTTCCTGAAAAGCAGTTTTAAAAAACAATTTCCTTATCTCCTTTGTATCTGTCTTTATTTCTTCTGTCTTTCCCATTTCAGGTGGTCTAGCTCCCCATCTTAGGAAAAGTCCCCTCGCCCACATACTGGAGAGCTTTTCATCTCCTGTGGTTCCCATTCCTGCTGTGGCTCCTTGCTTAGCTTTCTTGACTGTCCCATGTCCCTGTGTTCTGCCTCTCTCGTGCTACCGAGTTACCCTCAGATCGTTTAGAACTGAAATCCCTAGGTCTCAGAGCTATTTTTTTTCTCTTTGGACACACAGGAGGGTTCACTGACACATTAATAATTAGACAGCAGTATCTAAGCTACCACTTGGCTTGTAGCGCTTGCTTATATAAGCCAAACAGCCGTGGGCAGCCTGCCCTTCAGCAAATCCTCCCTGGGGCCTCTCACCACAGGGCAATTTGGTTTCCTGTATAAGGTGGAGGGAAACCAGGTATTAGGCATCTTTGTTTTTTCCCTTCGCTTCCTCTCAGTCAGCCCAGTGCCTCACTGGAACTTAGAGCCACTCAGTAAATACTCATCTAATCAGTGTCTCTCCTACCAATGGCTGTTGTACCTCCCCGGGACTGTGGCCCTCTCTACCTACCTTTCAAAACATCCTGCTTGACAGCCTCTTTCACCCTCAAGGACGCCAAGCTGCAAGTTCTAGCCACCCCAGGGGATCCTTGTAACTAGTACTCATTACATGCCATTAAACACCTAAGATCTTGTAAAGGGAATTGTCATGAAAAAGTGATAACTGAAAGAGAAGAAGGGAACAGAAACATAAAAGAACTGATCTCGTCACTGTATACCTTCTGCACGCAGTATTATATTTAATTCATTGCATTTATGTCATTATTCATTTATTAGATATTAATATCCTTAGAGTCTTGGAACAAAATTAATTTCTCTTATTTGATGGAAAAGCTTTCTTCTTTGAATATGTTTTTATTGTTCATTGTAGAAATTCTGATGTTTTGGAGAAGTAGAAAGACAAAGAAATAGATCACCTGTAAGCCTATGTCTGAGGGATGACCTGGTTGTCACTCTGGAATTATTTTCACTGATGGTCAAGCATGTGCACACAAATACATACACACACACAGACAGCTTAAGAGAACAGAAAAATAGATTGTATTCATTTTTTATAACTTGCTTTCTCACCTAGCAACTGACATAGTGATCTTTTCCATATCCATAAATATTTCCTGTGTCATATTGAAAACCACATAGGATTTCCTTGGCACAAATTCTCCATTATATATACAACCATTTCCCTAGTATTGAATTTTTAGTTGATTCTCCATTGTAGCAATCATAAATGAGACTATAAATATTGGTTGTGTATGTGTATCTTTGTATGCTTTTTCAGTTACTCTCTTGATATCAGTTCCTTGAATATAAGTTTGTGGTCAATTGTCCTTGCATATTTTGAAGACTTTTATGTGTTATCAGATTATCTCTCACAAAATAGAGAACAAATTAATTTCAGCACTTGGAACTCTGGTGATTCTGTGAATGCCACAGGCAACATTGTATTTGAACTATCAGGCTAACTTACCAAATGGCCAAGAGAAATGTTGCTCTGCCTGGCTGTTTTGCTTTATATTTCAATCTTTGCACCATTAGAAGCTTTATTAGATTCGTGTTACAGGTAGCATTCCTTCTTGTGAATTAATTAGTATTTGCTGAAGTGAGTGGCACAACACAATTCTAGATTTACCTGCGGATAAAACTTTGCTAAGATCAGCCTTCCAGCTTTGTTTTCTGGATCATGATTTATTTTATCAATTTAGCCTCTCATCCTCAAGCAAAATGTAGATTTCATAGCACAGATCATTCATTTGTATATTCTGAGGTGGTTTCTAAGGATTAACATGTTCTAAATACAGTTGCTGCTAAAGTGTTCAGCCTCTTGGCTAAATTATTCATGTTTGGGGAAAGCTTTCAGACAAATGTCTGATTTTACTCTTCAACGTGAGTTGTCTCGGTAAGTTTTACACAAAGGAAACAAAGCAGAAAATGTTGGAACTTGGCGAAAACAAATCCCTGGTGCACAGGAATAAAGAAAGGTAGAAGGAAAGGAGAAGCATATGGGAAGAAGGGCAGAAAAGGAGTCAGTGGATAAGGCTACCTTGGGTATAGAAATGGAAAGGTCAAAACGAAGGGAGAGACTTTTTCATTTCTCAAAGCAGAAAGAATTCCAGTACTAGTTTGAGTCATATGAATACCAGGGGGTTTCTTAGTCACTTTGCCCAGGTTTTTTCTACCAGAAATATTAAATAGGAGTCATTAACTGCAGTAGGATAGGAAAGCAAGTAGATGCAAGAGTATATGTCACGCTAACAGTCAGAGCTCTGCCCGTGGAAATAAACACACCAGTGAACGCTGTCTTTCTTCAAAACTGCCATCAGAATGTCCCCATCCCCATTTTACGGCTTCCAAAAGCACATAGACAGATGTTTAGTGGAGACTGCTGTGTGTTCCACAGTAGGTTGATGTAGTTTGGAAATAACCAACCAATGAAATAAAATGGGTAGAATCATCAGTTATAGTCCTGGATATTCTGACATAATTTGCTATGGTTATTTTTCAGGTCCCATTTGGAAGCCAGTTCTGACCAGTGGAAGCGTCTTCACCTTTCTCTTCAGGAGCTTCAGGTGTGGCTACAACTGAAAGATGATGAATTAAGCCGGCAGGCACCTATTGCAGGCGATTTTCCAGCAGTTCAAAAGCAGAATGATGTACACAGGGTAAGACATTTTTAACCCTAGTGCCTTGCCTACAATAAGTGTTGAGTGACCCCCTTTGAATTAGTTGTACTTTAAGTAGAATAGAATTTTTTACTCCCCTCATCCAAAGGTCAATGATAAGTAATTGATACCATTATGTTTTAAATGTCAAAAGTATCTTGATTAATAATACCCTTAAAGAAATTGTTCATCTATTTTGAGTATTTTAAGCCTTTTAAAGAATATTGAGCATTTATGAAAGTAGACAGACTACTGCAGTAAACACCAGTAACTTAAGACATCAGTAATCATCAGTTCCTGGCCATTCTTATTTCTTCAGTATCTCATTGGTTTGCCCTTTATTTTGAACCAGATGACAAGTGTAGGTCATTTTTCATAAATATTCCAGAGATCGTCTTGAAAGGATCAGGGTTCAGTCTTTGTGAGTAACCACAGTGTTGCCATAATACTTTAACCAGTAATTGCATTGTATCAAATATCCAGGAGATATTCAAATTTTTATTTCTCTTATACGTGTCATAATGTTTTAAAGTTTTCTGGGTTTATTTTATTTTTCTGTTTTTAATTTGAATCTTTATTGCTACATTACATATACGCATCACAATTGTGTTTATTTTAAATAAGAGTTTAAATGAGTTCTGCACATTCCATTTGGTTAATTTTTTAAACTCTTCCCTTTACTTTTACTTTGAAATAATTAATAAATACACAGTAAGTTATAGAAATAATACCAGCTTTCCTTGGTCTCCTCTAGTGGTCTCCTTTACCTGGTCTCCTCTAGTGGTTATATTTTATATAGCCATAATACAATTTTTATCATCACTTTAATGTGCAGTCTAAAAATGTACATCTCAATTAAAACTAACTATATTCCACACACTCAGTACCCAGATGAAGCTGTTGGATACTGAACTTGTACAGACTTGCACTTGTACAGATTTGATCATAGCTTTGTTTGGAGCTGTTTTTTGTAAGACTACTTCATACTTGTTTGTGTATTCTTCTCTCATTAGAAAATACAGGATTCCTTGTTTCTCATTTTCGTGTGTGATTTTAGAAGCTGTTAATGATCAGTTACTAGAAGATCCATTGTGATAATTGCTGTTTCTATCATTCTTTATTCCTTTACCTCCTGGAGTATGTCTATAAAAATTTTTCCCTCACCCAGAATTTGAATAGCCAGTGTCCCATTCACATTGGATAGGTGAGATATGTGTTTCTGTGCACCAATTTAAGGAATAACAACTTGCTCAATAGTGTCCTCCAGAAGTGATGAATTGGTTTTTTTAATGGTTTTTAGTTACATTTCTGTCTTCTGTGCTTTGAGTTTGGAAGGTAGGGAGGTGGCCTTGCTCATTTCAAAGACTACCCCCCAACCTAGCAAAGTATCTGCTGTGTGGCAGGCACTGATAAGTGCTTTCAAAATGAGGATAAAAGATACACAAACAGAAATGAATAGCCAACCAAATCAATTACTGCCAAATAACAAAAACTTAATAAAATGGTACTGCTTTTGTATGTTGACCACTTAAAAGCAAGATCTTTATGGAGACACATCCAAAGGTGGCATTCTTAAGAGAAGTAAAGGTCTATATTATTTCAGAGGAAAGGATATAGACAGCTACAAAAAAGGGAAGAGGACGTCAAGAAAGACCTTGAGGTCTTTACAAAAGAATGCCAGGAAAACCTCCAGTTTCTCCACTAGCTATTTCCTTTTGTATAAATCAGACTATTGTTAGTTTTTGTAACAGGATATAATTTAGTATTTGTGGGTTTTTTTTTTTTAATGTTTGAGCACTGAATAGTCAAAAGACTAATATATTTGTAGAAGAGCATAGGCTGAGAAGGATGGGCATTAAATAGAATGCGCTATGTGATGTGGTGAAATGAGGCTGGATCTCTACAGAAAGCCATTTTATTCTAGTTTCCAAAACGAAAGTAAATGAGTCACTGGGCAAGTGCACGAGCAGCCAGGAGCCTGAGATTCTCCTCATTTTCCACTGTGATTTAGACCATGATTCCTGCCTTATTGGGCAGCTGGAATATGAGAGCATTGGTCCAAATATTTTCTGTGATCCCTTTTGGCCCATACTTTATGAGAAGTTCTGCTTTCTTGTCCCTAGTTACTGGCTTTGATAGCTTGCTAAGATGTCAGTGGCACTACAGTATTTGTCCTTGCTTGTCTCAGTCTTCAGTCAGGAATCTCACAAAAGTAACATGACTCGAGGAGATGGAGACACTGGAATGCACGACAGCTTTCATCACTGCAGGATTAAGGAATCCCCACTTGGTCTCGTGCCTGCTCAATTACCTGTTTCCTTTCTTCAACCTAACAGGAGTTTGAACCCACTGATAATTGTGTTTTATACGTTAGTTCCACTACACCTCCAGCATCACCCTTCAAATACAATTTAAATTGAATCATCAGACATTTTAATAACTGCTTTCCAAAGGTGTAACCTATTTTACTTCTTTATCTTTTTGTTATTTTGATCTACAAAATCCCCCAACGTGCAGAATCTAAATATTTTCTTTTTTTTTTTTTTTTTTTTTTTTTTTTTTTTTTTTTTTTTTTTTTTTTTTTTTTTTTTTTTTTTTGCTTTTTGGAGACAGGGTCTCGCTTTGTAGTTCAGGCTGGCCCTGAGCTCACTATGGTGCCCAGGCAAGCCGCCGCGAACTCAGCAATCCTCCTGTCTTTGCCTCTTGAGTGCTGGGATTACAGGTGTGAGCCACCACGTCCGGCATTGTGGTATGCGGTGTTGATTGTTGGTGGGCGTGTCTCCACGCCCAGCATTATACGTGGTTACTGGGGATCGATCTCAGGTCCTTGAGCTTGCGAAGCCGGCGCTGGAACCACTGAGCTAACCCTCCGGCCCCCTAAATATTTTCTTGTATCCAGACAATACAACAGTATATTGCTATGGTACCTTTTCAGGGTGCCCAGCCTTCATCTTTTCATTGCCAAATCATGTGCAGGTCAATTACCTCCGAAGTGTTTCTTAACTATGTCTACTGATGTCATCACCAGAGTTATAAAACTACTCTTAACCTCTTTGTATCTATTCTTTTTTTTAAAAAAATTGAATTTTTTTTTTTTTTTTTTGAGATAGGGTCTCTCTTTGTAGTCCAGGCTGGCTCTGAGCTCACTATGTAGCCCAGGCAAGCCTCAAACTCAGCAGTCCTCCTGTCTCTGCCTCCTGAGTGCTGGGATTACAGGCATGAGCCGCCACGCCTGGCACTGTGGTATGTGGTGTTGATAGCTGGTGGGCGTGAGTCTCCACACCCAGCATTGTATGTGGTTACCAGGGATCGAACTCAGGACCTTGTGCTTGCGAGGCAGGCACCAGAACCACTGAGCTAACCCTCTGGCCCTAAATTGAATTCTTTAATGATACATTTTATATACAGCTCAAAATCACACTCCACACTGGGAAAGTTGTACCAGCATATGATCTTTGCATCTATGCTTGTCGCCTAATGTTACAAACTGCACTTCCCTCAGAGCAGTCTATGTAAAAACATATACTAAATAATGTGAGTCTTCCTGTTAAACTGTTCAGTGCTTTCTTAATGCTTTGGAAAGAGACCAAAACCTCAGCAAGGACAACAAAATTATCCAGTTATTCTGGCCCTAGCCTTTACTTTTCTTATTGCTTTTCCCTTTGCTCATGGAACACCAGCCATACTGTATTTTGGGGATTTTTATTTTGTTCATGTACCTCTCAGTTGAGATTTTAAACATATGGTACTTTTTCTGAAATCCTTTCTACCCAGTTTGACATCTAATAATCCTTATATCTTAGCTTGGACATTGCACAAGCTCTTCTCTGAGACTCCCATTTGATGTTGTTGTTGTTGGTTTTTTTTTTTTTTTTTTTTTTTTTTTTTTTTTTTTTTTTTTTTTTTTTTTTTTTTTTTTTTTTTTTTTTTTTTTTTTTTTTTTTTTTTTTTTTTTTTTTTTTGAGACAGGGTTTCACTTTGTAGTTCAGGCTGGCCCTGAGCTCACTATGTCGCCCAGGCAAACCTCGAACTCAGAAATCCTCCTGTCTCTGCCTCTCCCTTCCAAGTGCTGGGATTATAGGTGTGAGCCACCATGCCCAGCCCATTTTACCTTTTTATAGACTGTTTTAAAACTGTCACCTTTTCCTTTTGTAACTTATTATTTGTCATCATATATATATATATGATTATATATAATTATTTGATTAATATGTATATGTAAATATTTGATTACCATCAGTCCCCTCAGTCATGCCTGTTTCTGGGATTTTGGGGGTGATGTTATTTTTATACTTAGCACTTTGTAAAGTACCTAAAACATAGTAGATCCTGAATAGAGACAAATGTAATCAAACAAAGAAGGAAGGAAAAAAAGCCAGTGAACTAGTAATAACTTTTCATTCCTCCCTATTGTACCAAAAAAGAACAAGTGTGGGGAAGGGAACAATAGAGAGTGATGTTCCTTTCTTAGTAATAAGATTTCCCTGGTGATGCCCAGCCAAGTATCCTTTTGTAATGTGTGCAGAGTTACTCGCATACACATTGGCTTACCTTGTAATTTGGCCCAATGCTTTCATGAGCTTCTCTTGGCAATCTTAAGAAACACACTTGTCACAAAACATTCTCCTTCCTCAAGGAACATTGTTGGATGTTGCTGAAAGAACAGTATAGTACCCTGTTTTATTCAGTTTTGTCATATTATACAGTAGATCTTTCAGAACTGTAATGCCAGGGCTGCCTCGTTAGTGGCACACATGTCACTTGTGTTCAAAAGCAGTAATAGAAAAGCCTTCGAAGTGAACCTTCCTATTGAACCTTCTCAAGTCAGCTAGTTGTTGTTGTTTTATACTGGGGACTGAAATGAGGGTCTTCACACTGAGCTACATCCCCAGTCTTTTTTTAAATTAATTTTTGTGTGTGTTACAAAATCTCAAAGTCACTAAGCTGCCATGATTGGTTTGAACTTATGAGCCCTTCCTCAGCCTCTCATGGTGCATGCCCCCATATCTGGCTCTGAAGTCGGGAAGAAAGGAGGAAAATAGAATCAGTATAAAGTTCCATCAAAATCCAGTTGCTGACAGATTTTGAACTTTCCTTTTATTAGGCTTATTTACTTTATTATGTTTCCAGAATTATAAATTGTCTGGTTTCATCTGAGTTCCCCAGTTCAGTGGTTATTTATGTAGAATGTTGGTATCAATATGGATCACTGGTCGTCGTAAACTTATTCCCCCTGTACTTGCAGTATCACTTTGTAGTTGTCTGCTTACCATCTCTTGTAAGTTATTGATGCCTTTGCTCGTTGCTTTTTATGGGGATCCATACACGATTAAAATGTCAAAAGTTGAAACTAACTTTGTACAAACTACGATGTTTCAAAACAGATAATTTATATTTTCCTTAAATCATCCTTTCGAATTAATGACAACTTTTTATAGCAGATATCATCCACCTGACACTACTTTCTTGAAGTTAAAATATATAGTGGATCTCCTTTGCTATGATGGAGAGATTCCTGATTTTCCTGTAGATAAAATCCCAAGATAGTCCACACAGGTAGTTGGGAACTGCAGTCTCACACCTCAAAGCAATTTTCATACCCATGGGAATGGATCTTTGTTCCCCAAACCAGCTGGGCAGCATAACAACTACAATTGAATGGCTCTCAAGACTAATTAATAAAATAATGCACCATATGCGGTGAAGTGTTATAAATAATTAAAGCTCAAATGTGCCTTAGCAAATAGAAACTGACCGATTTTTATATCTTTTGAATATATTATCCTGGCTTTTACAATTCCTCATCACTTGCCTCACTAGACTGACTCGTTTTCAATTAGTATGTATTATTCTGGTCCGGATATATTTTAAAACCTGACGTCTTTTGTTTTACTTGAGCAGTCACTAAAGTGATATTTATTACTTGTCTACTTCTGTGATTAACCTAGAGAGAGTCTTAAAAGAGCAAATCATAGTGGGAAATTTCTAAGGAGAACTGCAATAAACCACGGGCTTATTTAATTCCCTTCTTCCTATCCCAAATCCAAATGCAGATTAGGTCTTGATTATGAGAACACTGTAGGTAATGATTTTTTGTTTGCATTTTTACTAATGAAATTGTTTGTCATTAGGTTTTCATCTTTCAATTTAAAAAGCTCTGTAATCCCTTCTCTAGAGACCATTAAGAACACCTTCAAAGCTTCCTAAGATTTTCTGGGTAAGATTTAGATGGAAGTAATCAATACATACATTATTAAAACAGTGGACAGAAAGCCATTATTGCTTGGATGCTGTTGACAAATGAAAAGGCTGGAATAAAGTAGTTTACTTGTTCATTTGTCAGGTCATATATTATGCATGTTCGATTTCTTCAGAAGTCACCACAAAGTGAAGCAGTGCTTCAGAAATTCAATAAAATCACCCCCAAATCACTTTGTAAATTATACATTTATTTAGGCTAATTCTATTATCAATGCTAGCTTGCTAACTTTGGGTACCTTTTTAGTATATGTTTTAACTGGATAAGGTCTCTGTGTTTGCTTTACATAAAAATAGAAAATGTCTCTGGGTGACGCAGGAGAGTTAAGGCCTAACTCCCCACCTGAAACGCGAGTTTGTGTTCTCTAAAAATCGAAGAATGAATTTTAGGAACAACGGAGGTTTGAGTAGGAAAACGTTATTGAGAGAGAAAGCTTCTGCCTTAAGAGAGACAGAAGGAGGAACCTGGAAAGTGGGTAACGCCTCTACATCACTTTTTAGAGGGCTTTTATGGAGCAAAGCCACGAGGTGAGGCGGGTCTGAAATAGGGGGCTACCAATAAGATTCAAAAAAGGTAGATGGGTTGCAATTGACCAGTGAGTACAGTGGGGGCTTCCAATAAGATTTGAAAGAAATGGGCAAACCATGGCTAACCAATGGGTAGATGACAAGCACAGTTACTTCAGCAACTTCAATTGAATAAGGTCCAATGAGAAATTGAGTCGTAGAGGGTCTTGCTTGTCAGGAGACTCCTCCAGGTGGTTCAAGGTCCTGCCCATTATCTGGGGATTTTGTAATTACTGTCTTCCAGGGAGGGGCTGGATCCAGACCTTGACCTTCCATCCTAGGAGGAGAATGAGGTCTATAGTATAATTTCTCATTGATGGTGCTGACCTTCAGAAGGATCCTCTTTTTTGCAAGTCTTTCAAGGGCCGGCCCTCTCTATCTGCCTACATATGTCTAGCTGG
>PVIC010057545.1:0-10625 GCA_004025085.1 Thryonomys swinderianus
CTGTCTCTGCCTCCCAAGTGCTGAGATTATAGATGTATGCCACCACACCTGGCTTCTTCTTGATATAGCTGGAATTTTCTATTTTACCTGTACACTTTAAAAACTCTCTTCTTGTCCCATGCCTAACAACTATCACTAACTTTTATTTGTAGGATACTTACATTTGTAAAGATTTCATATTAAATTATTTAAATAATCCATGTGATACATAGGTTTGCGAGGAAGTAGGACTTCTGTGACAACAAAAATGAAGGTTGGTTTCTTTTGGATAGAAAGCTACTTTCTTATTTTATCCTTTTCTTAAGTGAAAAAGAAAAGAGAAGCTTTCTTGGGAGAGCTCATAGAAATTCTAGTTTCAAAAACAATGGACAGCCGGGCATGGTGGCTCATGCCTGTAATCCCAGCACTCAGGAGGCAGAGGCAGGAGGATTGCTGAGTTCGAGGCTTGCCTGGGCTACATAGTGAGCTCAGGGCCAGCCTGAACTATAAAGCAAGACCCGGTCTCAAAAAATAAAAAAATAAAAATAAAAACAATGGACACTGTTCTGTAATGTGAGAGGCCAGAATAATTGGAAACAACAGGTGATTTTTTCTAACAAAGGTCACACTATGGATGACAGGAGAGCTAACTTTATCACCACAAAGGAAAAGGAAAAACAGAGTTAAAAAAAAAAAACAAAAAACAAATACAAGTGCCGAGCATGGTGGCTCATGCCTGTAATTCCAGCACTCGGGAGGCAGAGACAGGAGGATTGCTGAGTTCGAGGCTTGCCTGGACTACATAGTGAGCTCAGAGCCAGCCTCAACTACAAAGCGAGACCCTGTCTCAAAAAAAAAAACAAAAAAAACAAAAAAAAAACAAACAAAAAAAAAAACCCAGCAGCACAAGTTGCTGGCTCAGCAAATGTTTTTCTTTATTATATTTTGGAAAACAGCAGGACTTCGAGGTCCTTAGCACTTCCTCCCGCCCCCGACTGTACCATTCAATCCTACATAGCGGGGTGACTGAGAATCACAGAGAACGGACGTGTAACTGTTGAAATCTTTCCCCCACTTTATGCGTGGCAGTACTTGCTGTTTTCTTTGAATTTAACTAACACAATTCAGGAGCTCACGCTGCTTGCAAGGACACTCACTGCAAGAGAGAGCCTGGGGTGTGGACTATAGTTGAGGGGTGAGGTAAACAACAGCACTATAAATATCAGAGTTGCTCTCTGCGCCTTAGCGGAGCGGCCGCAGCAAAGCAAAGAGAAAGGAAGCAGGCTGACGCGGTTGAGTAAGTAGGGATTTTCCTTTCCAATTGTTTGTTCTTTAAAACTTTGGTAAATATTTTTTGAAATACCAGCGACGGGTGAAGAAAATAAAAATAATAAGGAAAAGAACAGAGGACTTTGAGCTCAGGTGTGGTGAGTAAAGTTCTTGGTGGAGGCATCTGATTTTTTTAGGTTGATACCTGTCCTGCCCTCAGCACAGCTGAGCACGGGGCGGGGGGTGGGGGGGGCTAGGAAGTCACTTTCTGCATGAGGTGGTGACATTTTACAGGTAATGTCATGTGATCACATTTATGTACTTTCCTCTAAAAGGAGGTGTGGGAACAAACAAGGTAAAAAGAAGAGCCCAGTGGATTTGTAGAGCAGAGACTGACATATGCTTATACTATAGTGCTGTGGAAATACGTAGGGATATTGTGAGCAATTTCAGAAAAACGGGTGGGGGCGGTGGAGCAGGCTGTGCCCACAGTGCCACCCTTAAGGGATGGAAAATCCGTGATATCATGGGGTGGTCTGTGATTAAATAAAAATTTCACTTTAAGGGCAGAATGGGAAGCTTCAGGGGAATGAGGAACTCTCAGATGCTGGCCTGAAGCCCAGAGAGAGACAGACAAAGAGAGAAAGAGAGAGACAGACAGACAGACTGAGACAGAGACTGAGACACAGAGAGAGAGAGACACAGAGAGAGGCAGGGAGAGGGAGAGGGTAAAGTCTGCAGAACCTGCATGTTAGTGGGGAATTGTAAACAAATGTAGGTCTGCATGTGGCCAACTAATCTAGGTTTTGTACCTGGAAAGCTATGAGATTCGTGAATGTTACAACTACTTTGCAATTGTGGTTTCTAGTCAATCCAGTTTTGTTTTTTATCCTCCTTATTTTATATAGTTATTTTACAGCTGTAATTAAAACCAAGAGCTTATTAGATAACAATTATTTTGAGCAAATAAAACTGAACAGCTTATTGTTCACAATGGCAGAAGAAAATCTGAAGTTAGGAATTCTTCAATCCATTACCCTGTGGCAATGGCTTATTTTTGAGTAGAAACTTAATGAGGGAAATAGTCTTTTCATTCATATTTGTCCTTTAGCTACCTGAAACAATGACCTCATGGCAAAATTAGAGTATTAATTTCTGTTGATGCAGGTCCTATAATTATTGAATTAATTTATTTTTGCAGTGAAAGCAAATTCAAGAATGTAAAAAAACAGACATTCTGTTAAGAAACAAATCAGCTTACACTATTCTGGTGTCTCTTTGCCATCTTAGAGCAATCACCATGTTGCTGAGAGGTTGTTTGGGGTTTGAACAATTGATCTGAATCCAGTTTCTCCATGGTTTACTCCATATATGATCATGGACAAGATGTTTAAACTCTCCCTTGGCCATAACGTCAACTACCAAAGGGGAAGAATTAACTGACATGGATACAAACTGCTTAGTGCTTCCTGTGTAGAGTTCTATAAAAGCTCAATAAATGATAATTACAATATTGTTATCAGTGCAAATATCATTGTAAAGAAATTCCCCAGATTTAGTACAAAAATTAAAAAATGTAATCAGAACAATGTAAAATTTTAAAAATTATTAGATTTTTCCAATTAAAAAGTTACTAGATTCTTTTCACCACTGGGGATCAAGTTTAAGGTCCTATCCAACCTAGGCACTCCCCACTGAACTACATTTCCAAGCCCAAATATTATAATTTTCATATATTAAAATAGTTGAAATGGATTCCATTTGTCATTTTTTCCCTCTCTTCTCTGCCTTCCTTTTTTCTTCCCTTCCTCGTTGCCTTTGTGTGTGTGTGTGTGTGTGTGTTAGGATCTTAACAAATATCCACTGTTAGGGGCCAGAGATTTAGCTCAGTGGTTCCAGTGCCTGCCTAGCAAGCGCAAGGTCCTTGGTTTGATCCCCGGTTACCACATACAACAATATCGGGTGTGGTGGCTCATGCCCACCAGCAATCAGTACCACATACCACAAATGCTGGGTTTGGTGGCTCAAGCCTGTAATCCCAGTACTCGGGAGGCCAAGGAAGAGGACTGCTAAATTTGAGGCTTGCCTGAGCTACATAGTGAGCTCAGGGCCATCCTGTCCTACAAAGCAAGACCTTGTCTCAAAAAAAAAAAAATTATATCCACTAGTGCAGGGGCTAGATTAGACCCACTGGTTTTAGCTTTCCTTTCATCTTTTAATTCTGGCTTCCTTCTAGGTAACTTAATGTTAGCAAATCTCATCCAGAGAAACACTTCTGCTTTTTTTGAAAAAAAAAGTGCCAAAAAATATAATGACTTTTTAGTGTTGGAATTTTACCCTGATCTTTCCCCATAGATTCTTACTTCAAAATGAGCCTGAATTACTTGTGTGGAATTTTTCGTAGTGCATCTCTGGTAAATGTGTCCCTTTTATCATAACTTCTTTAATGCATTTTCAAAAACTAGTTGAGAGAGCTGGTCTTAGTTTGGGGGGCATTTCTGGTCAGGTATTCAATATTTTAATTCTCTGCTGAGGAGGTGTCTTTATACATGAATATGCTGTCTAGATTCTAGGAGCTTCCTAAAAGTGGTAGTAGTCCATTATAGGCTAATTGAGCATAGATTTAGTGAGCTTTAAATGAGGTGAGAGGCAATGATTTATGATTCTGGTCAGGTTCTCCCCACGTTGGTGACGTTTTCATGGGTGTGGTGGTAATGACGTGGCAGATAATCTTATATTTTGAGAGGTTAAATCCCTATAATATTAACATGCAGCTAAACCAAGAATAAGAAACAAAAGGGAGCCACACTCAAGGTATTTGTTCATGTGGAAGGTTTGAGCTGCAAGAGTTAAGGTGTGAATATGAGCGATATCCACATTGGTACACTGCCCTCATGAGATTTCGCCCTCATGGCCAGGTCTGTGCTGGCATTTTTCATTTCTTCACAATTTCCTACTTACCTTTCACACCCTCAGACTGTGAAAGGTCAAAAAGAAGCAATCAGAATGTGGTACATCTAAAATGAAGGTGAGAGTGTATTTGCAAAATGTGATGTAACTATATAAACAAAAATCTGAACATTTGAAGAAATATGTACCTTTTGGTGAAGTGCTTGGCTGCCTAATAAAGACAAGTTTCCATAGCATGCTCACTACAGTATCTTGCTAAGCCAGACGGTTAATTGATGCTTTGAAAACTCCCTGCCTCTTGCTTGATAACTTCGTCTTAACAGGAAGATTTAGTGCTTTTTACAGCGGCATATTGAGCCCAATAAAATGGAGACAGAATCCATGGACTACATATCATCTGCTGAGTTTGTAGAAATTGATAGCTATGCCCAGGATGTTATCTATGAAGAAAATAACCAGTTCTCTCTCTCTCTCTCTCTCTCTCTCTCTCTCTCTCTCTCTCTCTCTCTATCTATCTTTATTGCTACGTTGTATATGCACATCATATGCACATCATGATCACACTCAATATTGGGAATTTGTACCAGTATATGACACAATTTAATTCTCATTTTATTCTTTTTTGCAGGACAACTGCAGGAATGTGGTGGTTGGGGCTGGCCCTGGCCCTCTGTCTCCTCCCTGGCGGAGGAGCAGACAGCCAGAGCCAAAGCTCCCTTTGTAAGCAGCCCCCAGCATGGAGCATAGGAGATCAAAATCCCATGCTGAATGCCACTGGTAGAGTGACCGTGGTGGCACTTCTTCAAGCCAGCTGATATTTGTGCATTTTGCAGGCATCCAGGTAAGATGGTCTTTCTGTGGTTTAGGATCTATTTGGGGAAAAGCTATTAGATGCATACATACACATGTACATAAACTAAAAGTGGAAACAACATACTAATTAAATCACAATTTCAAAAAAACCTCATGTATTTGAGTAGAATAAATTAGGAAATAAATTAGAAAAGACCAGGAAATATGTACCAAAATGTTTGTGGTTGCTTTCCTGAGATTATGAACATTTTTTCTTTTGTGGACCTATATTTTAACTTCCTGCTTAGTTGTGTAATGAAAATGTTCTAAGATGAACTCCTGCAAATGTGGCAGTTATGTCAGTGTAAGGAGAGTGTTTTGTCAGAGTAACATGCAAACTAGCTTGCTGTCAAACATCTTGGGTCATTTAATGAATATATATCAAAAATACTTTTTGGACTGTTCACCCAACTTTCATCATTGATGGAATTCTCTGTAAGGTGAATTTCAAAATTGTACACTTCATGAGATTAATCTGAAGACTAAATTAGTTAATATTTGTGGAAGCATTTAGCATAAGATTTTAATTGAGAACAAATATTAAATAATTCTTAAAAAATGAAGAAATCTTATAACAATGTAAAGAATAAACACAGGGCAGTTAAAAGTAATGATTTTCATGGGTGGGGGGGATAATATGGGAGAAGAGAGAAAAGACCACTATTCAATTAAATGAGATCAGGTTGGGGGTGTAGCTCAGTGCATTGTGCCTGCCTTGCAAGCAAGAGGTCCTGAGTTTGATCCCCAGTTTCAGAAAAAAAAGAGAAAAATGTGAACATCAACAAATTAAATGAGATTATTCACTTTATGTATTTTTCCCCAAACATCTTAGATTTGAAGACCTGCGAGCAAAATTGGAGAAAGAAGGCTATTCTAATGTTTCCTATGTTATTGTTAATCATCAAGGAACTGAATCTCGGTTAAAATACATACATCTTAAAAAGCATGTTTCAGACCATATACTTGTTTATCAACAAGAAGAAAACCAACCAGATGTCTGGACTCTCTTAAATGGAAATAAAGATGACTTCCTCGTCTATGACAGGTATGTTACCCTTCTCTTAAGATACTATGTTGTGCTTATTTATTTTCCTCACATATAACAATCTTCATGGTTAAATATAATGCCATTTTTCACTTCTCCTCTCATGCAGTCTTTCATAAACATTCAAAAGTAACAACTAGGAGTTGAAAGAAGAATTAATGTGTTATGTGTGTATACCAACTCCCTACAAGGTTATAGTCATGATGCATTGCAAACATGGACTAATGAAAAATAAGAATTGGAAAAGAGAAAAAGACTCATTTTACAAAACACTCTCTTCCAATTTCTGTGATACTATATTCTGTCATTTTTCTCAGCTCTCTTTTTGTTTCTCCTTCCTTCTACATTCTTTTTATTCCCTATAAATTTGTATTATTAAGGCCATTTAGGTCTCCTTCTCTTCACATGACAGGTATGTGAAAAATCTCATCTATTCTTTGACTACAATTATAATTTATATTCTGATAATCCTAAATTCAAAGCTCAAGCACAATGACTAAACTCTAGACTTAATAGCCACTTCATAGATATAGTGACAAACATCTTAAATTCATTTATGCAAATCCTAACCCATTCTCTTCCTAAATCTTATTCTACATTAACCTTTGTATTATATTAAGCAGTTCTTTCAGGGGGCAGGTGCAGCAAAGTAGCAGTAGTAACAGTAGTAGCAGTATTATGTGCTATAGTAACACATGGTCACCAGTGGCTTCCACCCTCCTAGGCATTTTCTGTTGAGAACACCACAGACTCTATAAGCGGCAACTTTGTTGTCATCAGTCCTTTAAATGCTGTGTGAAACGTGTCAATAAAATCAATTTAAGAAATGCCGTGTGACTCCTACATACCTCTCATCTTGGATCAGTCATCAAATTCTATGGATTTTAAATCTTCGGTAGAGCTATCTGGTTTTCATCATCATCATCTTATTTTCCTATTACCTCTCCTCTAGACTTTTGCAACAACTTCCTTAGTTGTCTCTTTTCTGCTCTGGATTTAAAATAAGATTTGTCTTTGTTTTACTACCAAATCAAAAACAAACCTGTGGGGCGTGGTGGCTCACGCCTGTAATCCCAGCACTCGGGAGGCAGAGGCAGGAGGATTGCTGAGTTTGAGGCTTGCCTGGGCTCCATAGTGAGCTCAGGGCCAGCCTGAACTACAAAGTGAGACCCTATCTCAAAAACAAAAACAAACAAACAAACAAAAACAAGCCCACTAGAGTTTGGTTTCTAAAGCAGCCAAATGACTTTTTACAAGGTAAGTTATATAAAAGAGTTTACCATTCTACTAGGTAAAGAACCCTAAGTATATGTCTCTCTTCCATTTGGTAAATTCTGGTTATAACAGTAGAAAAATTCATTTTTACATCATGTATAGTTCTAATCTAAATATTGTACATATGAATGATCTCACTAGAAGATAAAATTTATAATTTGAAGACTAAATACCTACATTTCTAGACTGCAAAGTGTACTAATCATTTAATCATGATATGCATGAACCTGTTTTTGATTCCATGAATACGTATTCATACTTTGAGAGAACTTCCAGAATATATTATTTATATCTTATTTTCCTCACTGCTGAGACAAAATACTCAACACCTTATTTCAACTCAGTTTGTAGAGGTTTCAATCTATAATCAGCTGGCTCTAAGACAAGGTGGCATGACAGATGGAATTGCAGAGGAGAAACAGTTCATGGCAGACAGAAGGCTGCAAAGCAGCAAAATAAGAAGCAGTAATGACTACAGTAACCCTTTTTCTGTCCTGTATATTATATCCAGGCTACTCATGCCCAGGGAGGGCCTTCCTATTATCCACACCCAGAACTGTACCAAACTAATCAGTGGACTAGTTTAGTAATCACACACCCATCATCACAGCATCATGTTTGATCCCAGCATCATATATTTGATCTAGCTACATCAGGAAAGCCTCACCTAGAACCATATGAGGCTTTAGGGAGACATGTAGATATAAACTATAATGATCTACCATGAAAATATTTTTAGTGATTCTTTTTCTAGCTTTTTGGAGTGGTAAGCCAGGACTTGCTTAAGGCTAAGAATATCTTTTTAATATTATATATAACTCTTTCAGGGTTCTGAACTTCTAAGTCATTGTAGGGTTTAGTACTTTGATATTTTCATAGAGTCTTTTTTATTGGATAAAATGTGGACAACAAGGAAATTACAACTCTACCATTTCTCAGGATGCCCAATGTTATAGCTACAGTTCTTTCTTGTGCTGGCATTTTTGTTGCATCAGATGTATTTTTAAATAAACAGGCTACTGGCCAAGACTTGAGGATCTTTTTAGTATGGTATAATCTCATTATTGTGTGGTATTTATGCTGTCTTGGCATTATGAAAAGCTCATGTGGTTTCTAGAGCCTAATTTATGTGTCAGTGTGGGTTGGGATGTGGTAAAATTTATAGTCAATTACAAAATTGTATTTGATTGAGTGACTATAACTTCTGTGCCTTTTTACTTAATGACACATCTATATTTCAAAATGCTAATATTAGACCCATTGTAGTTTCGCTATGATCCGATCTAGTACACAGCTCTGGGATTTCCTTTGTGGACTGTATCTAAGAAAATTTATTCAAGATGTGAAAGGGTCTTAGTTGTAAGACTAGCTAAACTAAGTACCAATAATACTTATCCCAAACCAGTATGAGTAGTACAAAAATAATGGATAATATTGCATTTGTCCCTCTACCCTTTTTTCAGGTGCGGTCGTCTTGTTTATCACCTTGGTTTGCCTTACTCCTTCCTAAGTTTCCCATATGTAGAAGAAGCCATTAAGATTGCTTATTGTGAAGAAAAATGCGGAAACTGCTCTCTCACGGTACCCTATTTTTTTCAATTACTTTTACTATGAGAAAAGAGAAAATCTTTCAGGAACTATTTAAATGTTAGTGTGTCATGACTAGCTATACTATAACTAAATGCTTTTTATAGTTATATATATTTTCTATTACATAATATATACTTTAAAACATTTTAAAGAAGCATATTGCTGCTGTTATTTAGAGGGGTTTTTGAAAACAAAAACCCATCTAGATCACCACTAAATGATACTGTCTGAGTAGATACCCAAATGATTTAGTCAACACATAAAATGATATTATTGTAGCAACTTGAACATGTTCACACATGAACATAACAAGGAATTAAAGCCAAGTATCTACTTAATTTACTAAGGACTCATAAACCAGATCTTCTGGATAGTCCTTATACTTCTCCATTTTTCAATCTGAATTATTGCATTTACTAGAAAACAGAGTGTTTTCTACTTCACTAAAATTTCTTCCTTAATAACCATGGGCCATTTATTCCTTGTTATGAGATGTGCTATTTTCAAATGTTTAAGTAAGAGACAAACTGCTGGTTTTAATTTCTATAACAATGTATTCTTCTACATATGAAAAGGAAATATATGAAAAGGAATATAATCTAAACCATGTTTCTTTAATAGAGTGACTGGGGAGCCAGAGATTTAGCTCAGTGGTTCCGGCGCCTGCCTTGCAAACGCAAGGTCCTGAGTTCAATCCCCGGTAACCATATACAATGCTGGGCGTGGTGACTCAGGCCCACCAGCAATCAATATCACATACCACAGTGCCAGGCACAGTGGCTCACGTCTGTAATCCCAGCACTAGAGAGGCAGAGGCAGGAGGATTGCTGAGTTCAAGGCTTGCCTGGGCTACATAGTGAGCTCGGGGCCAGCCTGAACTACAAAGCAAGACCCTGTCTCATAAAAAAAGAAGAAGAAGGAAAAAAAAAAAAAGAAACAGAATGACTGGGAAAATTTTAATTCAGGTTTAAAAACAATTTTGAGTTTTATTTTTGAGCAGTACTTTCAGATTTTTACCTACCATGCCTAGCTTTGAACAAATTTATAATCTTATAAATACTAACATTTGCATTTGGAAGTAATTAATAAGTAAACAAAAAAACTAACAATCCAGTGATTCCATATAGCTGTTCAAAACCTTCAACATATTAAGCCATACCACTTAGTGAATCTTTGAGTATGATTTTGTCATTTTATTCATAAGCCAACTTTAGGTTGAGGTTTTAGTAATACATTGATGATATACCGAGTCTTGAGTCTGTGTTTATTGTAGCACACATAAAAGCTTTCAAAAAATTAAGAAACTAGTATAATGAAAGATTATGGTCAGTGATACAGAGGCAGCAGTTTCCCACTTTCACCTGATAGAAATATAGTGAGCGGGTCAAAGATTTAGCTCAGTGGTTCCGGCACCTGCCTAGCAAGTGCAAGGTCCCTGGTTGGATCCTCAGTAACTACATACAACAGTACTGGGTTTGGTTACTCACACCCACCAGCAATCAGAACCACATACCACAGTTCTGGGTGTGGTGGCTCAGGCCTGTAATCCTAGCACTCAAGAGGCAGAGGCAGGAAGATTGCTGAGTTCAAGGCTTGCCTGGGCTACATAGTGAGCTCAGGGTCAGCCTGAACTACAAAGTGAGACCCTGTTTAAAAGAGAAAAGAAAAAAAGAGGAGAGGAGAGGGGAGGGGAGGTTAGGGGAGG
>PVIC010057546.1:0-10610 GCA_004025085.1 Thryonomys swinderianus
ACCTTGGGTTTGGAAGGCAGGTGCTGGAACCACTAAGCTAAATCTCCGGCCTGCCTTTTAAAAATCTTAATGGTGGGCCAGGAATTTAGTTCAGTGCTTCCAGCATCTGCCTTGCAAGCACAAGGTCCCAAGTTCGATTCCAGGTACCACATACCACAGTGCTGGGTGTGGAGGCCCATGCCTGTAATCCCAGCACTCAGGAGGCAGAGGCAGGAGGATTGCTGTGAGTTTGAAGCTAGCCTGGGCTATATAGTGAGCTCAGGTCCAGCCTGAACTGTAAAGAGAGATCCTGTCTCTAAAAAAGAAAAAAAATTTAGTGATTACTGTATTAATTTATATCACAATCAATCTTCAAACATTATGCCATTCTCATACTCTGTAAGAACGTTAAAAACATACAGTAGAAACTTTCCAGTTCCTTCCTGCTACCTTCTGTACTCTCGTGCATTTTACTTTAAATATGTCAGAAACTGGACATAATATGTAGTTAATTATTTTTATTTTAACTATAAAGAGATGAAGAAAATGTTTCCCATATTTACCTTATTATCCACCGCTCTCACTACTCTGTGTAGATCTGCTTTGCCTCTCCTGTCCCTCGCTCGCCTGAAGACAGAGGTCTGCTGACGGTAGATTTTCCCAGCTCTATCGGTTGCTTTGTCAGCTTTCCGCCACCCCTGCACACCTGGGTGGCCAAGCTGCTTCCTCTCATGCTCTGTGTTTCCGCCCAGGCTTGTGACCTGGTACTGAGCTCCTTGAGGAGTATGGGGTCAAGTTCTCTATTGTCCTGATTCAGTGTTTCTGTATTGTTTTTTGTTCTCTGTGTGTGTGTGTGTGTGTGTGTGTGTCTGTCTGTGGTACTGAAGTTTGGTTCCAGTGAGATCTTAGCTACATTGCCAGGCTCCTTTAGCTTTTATTTGATTTTGATTTTTTTTTTTTTTTTTGAGACAGGGTCTCGCTTTGTATTTCAGGCTGGCCCTGAGCTCACTATGGTGCCCAGGCAAGCCGCCGCAAACTCAGCAATCCTCCTGTCTCTGCCTCCCGAGTGCTGGGATGACGGGCGTGAGCCACCACACCCGGCACTGTGGTATGCGGTGCTGATTGCTGGTGGGCGTGAGTCTCCACACCCAGCATTGTATGTGGTTACCGGGGATCGAACTCAGGACCTTGCGCTTGCGAAGCGCCGGAACCACTGAGCTAACCCTCTGGCCCATATTTGATTTTGATTTTGAGACAGGGTCACATATTGAGGCCCGAAATGGCCTTAAACTTGCAGTCCTCCTGCTGCTCCCCTGCCCCAGGGCCGGAAAGCTACCACACCTTGGTGTTTTGTTGGTGCTAGGAACTGAGCTCAGGGCCTTGTGCATGCCCAGCATGCTCTCTGCCACTGACCCGTATCCCCAGTTTCCGTTTTGAGCTCTGTGTCTCTGGTCCCAGGCTTGACCTCTCTGCCCTCTGCCTCTCCTGTGGCAGCCACATTCCTCCATGTGTTTTCATTGGAAACTCAGTGTTAGCAGACGGTGGCGGGGGATTGCTGCAGGAACCTGGGCCCAAGATGCTTTCTCATCCCTCCCAGAAATGTGGTTGGAGGGTTGCTTCTATGGTCGGCACTGCATCTTACATCATGGGGTGAGAATGTCCTACTCAGCCACCACCCCAGTCAGGGAATTTTTGCTTCTGCTGCTCCCCTAGAACTGCAAAATCTTTGCCAAGACCTGGTGTGAGAGCCTTTGCTTCCCCTACCAAACATTTCTTTGCTTCTTTGTTCTTTGCTGGAAAAGCCGCTGGGCTCTCTAAGCTCACCCCTCTGCAACAGCTTCTTATCTCCAGCACCTCTGAGCCCCTGAGATCCTGGCCTCCAGTCTTCCTTGCATGCACCCACGGGGGGTCCTTGGTACAGAGCCTGGGGTGACAGCGAACTCCCCCCTGTATCTGGGGCCTGATCTGTAGCAAACCAACCCATTAGCACACACTTGAACTTTCAAAATGTGTTCATATTGTAGCTGATGTTTTCCTTATCCATATGGCTGGGAGCCACCTGTTTCCTGTCCTATGACACTATTCGTGCATCCCAAAACATCTTTGAGAAGCTTGTCCCTGTTTGAAATTGAGATGACTTGATTTCCTTGCAGCCTGAGTTCTCTGAAGAACACGAGAAAGATTTTGACTCATAAATACCTGCCTGTTCCTCATTATTAGAGTGGGAGCAATGCTCTTTGTCACATTTTTCAAGCAAGATGGAAGTGGAAGCCTGGAAACTTTCTTGAAATTTACTTTTTATAACTGAAAGCGATATTTTGGATATCTTTTTATGACAATAGTAAAGAATTAATATAGTAATTCTAAACCACTCTGGCTGCAGTAGAGGACCCCACACAGGAATTTTGCCGAACGAATCCCCTAACCTACAAAGCTGGGTCCAACTTTTGCTGTGTCCCCAGGGCTTGACTTAGGGTTTATGGAGCACAGTGTCTGTGTTAATCCATTCTGCTGTAACAAAATACCGAAGCCTGGATTATTTATACAGCAAAGAGGTTTATTTGACACCTGATTCTGGTGCTGACAGAGAGCAAGTGGTTCCATCTGTTTGACCTCTGGGGTTGACCTTTGGCTACTTTACAATGTGGCAGAGAAATGAAAAGGAAACCAGTTTGTTACGCTTTGGATCATTTTGTTCTGCTTTGTTTCATTTTCCTTATTTGCAGTTCTCAGGATCAAATCCAGAGGTGTTCTATCACAGAGCTAGTCCAGCTCTTTTTAAGTTGCCCAAACTGACCTTAAACTTGTGATCCTCCTGACTCAGCCTTTCAAGTAGGAATTACAGGCAAATACCACCATCACCCTACTTATAGTTTGTATCTTGAATTTCCCTCAAAGGCTCAAGTGTTAAAAATCTTGGTGTCGGAGCTGATGGGTTAGCTCAGTGGTTCCGGCGCCTGCCTTGCAAGCGCAAGGTCCTGAGTTCGATCCCCGTGACCACATACAATGCTGGGCGTGGAGACTCACGCCCACCTGCAATCAATACCACATACCACAGTACCGGACGTGGTGGCTCACGTCTGTAATCCCAGCACTCAGGAGACAGAAACAGGAGGATTGCTGAGTTTGAGGCTTGCCTGGGCTACATAGTGAGCTCAGAGCCAGCCTGAACTACAAAGCAAGACCCTGTCTCAAAAAAAAAAAAAAAAGAACCACTGATTTAAAATTCTAGCACCAAGCTGGATATGGTATTGCACACCTATAATCCTAGCATTTGAGAGGCTGAGTCAAGAAAATCATGGTCAGTTTGAGGCCAGCCTGGGCTTCATAGTAAGTTCAAAACTGTCTCAAAAAAAACCAAACTAAACTAAAACAAAGCAAAACAGAGGAAGAAGAAAGACCTGAGCTTGCAGGATCCTCTGTTGGCCTGTGATTGTATCCCCTGTGTTACAACTGAGCAAAGCCCTCACCAGATACAGTCCCCCACTCAACATTAGACCTTCCAGCTCTCAGAACTGTGACAATTTTCATTTCATTATAAATTGCTTTGTTTTGGGGGCTAGGGATTTAGATCAGTGGTTCCGGCATCTGCTTTGCAAGTGTGAGGTTTTGAGTTTGATCCCCATACCACACATCTTATCAAGCCTATAATCCCAGCACTCGGGAAGCAGAGACAGGAGGGTTGCTGAGTTCGAGGCTTACCTGGGCTACATAGTGAGCTCAGGATCAGCCTGAACTACAAAGCGAGACCCTGACTCAAAAATATAAACAAAAACAACTGCTCATAGCCAACATTATCCTGGACTGGCGTCCCACCTGTTTGTCAGCCATATTATGTTTCTGTCTTTTATTCTCCACACCCACAGCAGCAAGTTACGTGGCACTGACAAAGAGGAGCAGTCCGAGACCCTTGTGCTGTTCTCACCACAGCCCCAAGGCTCTGTGAGGCACCTGACGGCCTGAGACTAGAGATGTACCCGAAATGCACCTGGTACATTCCAGGATGGGTTTAGGGCCTGGGCGGACAGGGAGTGTTGAAGGTAGATATCAAGGTATCTCCTTGGCAGCATTAACAAGTGAGATAGGGGGTTACCTTCTTGGCGGTGTTAGCAAGAAAGTATGTCCTTACTGTAATCATTTATCACAGACTACAGAACTTTGGAGTTAATTTGGCACCGTGGGGTTAATTCTGTTTTCCAGATTAACCCACACCACAGTTTTCCTTTTCGGTATGAGAGCCCCTTATAGGGTGACTTCCATCAGGATTTATTTAAAAGAAAAATTTTTTTTTGTTTTGGAAGCAAAACACTTACTGGTATAGGGAAAGAGAGTTAGCTCAGTGGCACTGTGCCTGCCTCACTAGTGCAAGGTCCTGAGATCTCCGATACTGGGAAAAAAATTTATTGGTACAATTTAGATACTTAACAATCACATTCATCATAGGGAATTTGTACTTGTACACGATGTATCTTGCTGCTGCTTTTTCCCCGGTTTCCTCCCCTACCTTTGACCCCTCTTCTCCTCCTTATCTATAAAAGCTTTGTTTCCATTTTTTCCTTTGATTCTTTTTTTTTTTTTTTTTTTTTTTGGTTTTTGGAGAGACAGCGTCTTGCTTTGTAGTTCAGGCTGGTCCTGAGCTCATTATGGTGCCCAGGCAAGCCGCCGCGAACTCAGCAATCCTCCCGTCTCTGCCTCCCGAGTGCTGGGGTTACAGGCGTGAGCCACCACGCCCAGCATTATTTGTGGTAACCGGGGATCGAACTCAGGTCCTTCCGCTTGCGAGGCAGGCGCCGGAACCACTGAGCTAACCCTCCGGCCCTCCTTTGATTCTTTTTTCTTGTACCTTCTTTCTTTCCTCCCTCCCCCTCCTTTGTTCCCTTCCTCATTTGAACATTTTCATCCCATTTTGCAATATCTATTTTACATTTTGGTCCTTATTTTCTATTTTGGTTTCTCACACCAGAGAAACAATGCTCCAGTTTCATGTATTCTGCTGTAGCAATGCAAAATGGACTAGGATTCTGGTCTTAGAATCAAAATACTTTGGTTTAAATCCTAGTTCCACCATTTACTGAATTGTGACTTTGATATCATTAATAATACCAGCATTTTTCTTTGTTTTGTCCTTTTGTTGAGCAGACCTTTCTTTCCCCCTTCTTTCTTTCTTTCTTTTCTTTCTTTCTTTCTTTCTTTCTTTCTTTCTTTCTTTCTTTCTTTCTTTCTTTCTTTCTTTCTTTCTTTCTTTCTTTCTTTCTTTCTTCTTTCTTTCCTTTCTTTCTTTTTTTTCTTTCTTTCTTTTTTTTTTTCTGTACCAGGGATTGAACTCAAGACCTTGTGCTCTAGAGGCAGGTGTGGTGCCACTTAGCTAAGTTCCCATCTCTCTTGGTTTTTTTCTTTCTGGTCTGTGTTGTTTGTTTGTTTTTTTTTTTTTGAAAGTCCAAGGGATTGAACTCGGGCCCTTGTGTTTCCAAAGCAGGTACAGTAGCACTTGAGCTAAATCCCTGGCCCTCTTGTTTTTGTTTTTTTTGCTTTTTGAGACAGGGTCTCTCATTGTAGTTCAGGCTGGCCCTGTGCTCACTATGGTGCCCAGGTAAGCCGCTGGGAACTCAGCAATCCTCCTGCCTCTGCCTCCCGAGTGCTGGGATTACAGGCGTGAGCCACCACGTCTGGCATTGTGGTATGCGGTGTTGATTGTTGGTGGGCGTGTCTCCACGCCCAGCATTATATGTGGTTACCGGGGATCGAACTCAGGTCCTTGCGCTTGCGAGGCAGGCGCCAGAACCACTGAGCTAACCCTCCGGCCCCTCTTGTTTTTGTTTTGATGCAGGATCTCTCTATGTGTGTAGTGCAGGCTGTCCCTGAACTCATTATGAATCCCAGGTTGATCTCCACTCAGATTCTCTATTCGGATTCATGTATTTGTGGGTTCAGATTGGTGGATTCACAGCATTCCTTCTGCCTCAGTCTCCCACGTGCTGAGATTAGAGGTGTGTATCAAAACTCCTGGCTATACCAGTATTTATTGAGCACTTACTGTTTCATAAGCTTTAGCAAATGTTTACCTCATCTAGTCCTTAACACAACTTTATTCTATGAGCACTGACACCTGTCTAGCTCTATGTACAGGTAGAGAGATACTGTGTTTCTATCTCTGTATCTGTATAAATTGAGTAAAGTAGGACTGGTGATTGAAACCAGGGCCAGACACTTACTAAGCAAACACTGCCACGAGCTACATCTCCAGCCCCTTTTAATTTTTATTTTAAAATAAGGTTTTAGAGTCTGGTGTGGTGGCACATTCTTATAATCCCAGCACTTAGGAGGCTGAGGCAAGAGGATCACTGAGAGTTCTGGGCCAACCTGAACTACATAGTGAGACCCTATCTCAAATAAACAAAAAATGGTCTCATTAAGTCAGATATTGACTTAATTTCATGTACATTCACATACACACTTAATTCCATATACATTCACAGTCCGGGATTCAAACCCAGGGCCTGATAGACAAACACTTTACCCTTGAGCTATACCTCCAGTTCTCTTTTCTCCTTTTCTTACAGAGCCACTGATCCAGTCATGGGGACCTTTTCCTCATGAATTCATCTAATCCCGATCACCTCCCAACTATCCAGACTTCTAAACACCATCAGTGTCTGTCTTGGGGGATTCGTTTTCCCGTACATAAACTTTAGCAGCTAGTGATCTTTATACTTTCCGATCAGCTTCTTCTAGAGAGAGAGGAAACCCTCTTATCTCCATAGCATTTCACAATATACGAAAAGAGACCTCACTTGTTTACATTTTTCTTACTTGATCCTCCTAATAACCTCTTTGGGTTATTTTTATTGTGTTTCATTTTGTTTTTGTTTTTCTTGCTAAAGATTGAACCCAGAGCCTTATGTACTCTAGGCAAGCACCCTACCACTGAGTCACACTCCCAGCCCTATACCCCCAACTAATGCAAAGGGTACATCGCATTTCTGCCGAGGGCGGCTCTTCGTATCCTGCAGCTTTCTGCCGTATTTCCACCCCTCTAGACCCTAGAGCAGCATTTTGCAAGTTGCACGTTATTATCCATTAGTGGGTCATGAAATCAATTTAGTGAGCTGTTTCCAGCATTTTAATGTTTTTAATGAAATGGAAAACACCTGGTACACCCTAACTAGTGAACCAGAGTACTTTCTTGTGAAGCTCTGATTCAATTACACATCTGCATATACGTGCAGATACTGGGTCACCGTGCGTAAAATGAATTTCACTTTTAAGAACAAGGAAGGAGTCTGAAAGCTATTTTTTTGTTGTTGCTTTTTTTTTTTTTTTTTGACAGGGTCTCGCTTTGTAGTTCAGGCTGGCCCTGAGCTCACTGTGTAGCCCAGGCAAGCCTTGAACTCAGCAATCCTCCTGCCTCTGCCTCCTGAGGGCTGGGATGACAGGCATGAGCCGCCATGCCCGGTCTGAAAGCTATTGACTAAGAGAGCACTTCCAACTTTTTGGTTCCAAGATTCCTTTGCAACGTTAAAAAATACTGAGAACCCTCCCAAAATTTGCTTTTGTACGTTTTGTTTTTGCTCCCCTTGTTTGTTAATTTTTTCTTTGGTGGCACTGAGGATTGAACCGAGAGCCTTTGCACTGAGCTACATACCAACCCTTTTTACGTTTTTTTATTTTGAGGCAGGACTTCCCTAAGTTATTAATTTGTCAAGGGAGGGCTTGAATTTGTCATCGTGTTGCCTCGGCCTCCCACAATGAGGATGATCTTAGCCATGTGGCACCACACCCCACTTTTTTGTAGGTTTTATCTATTATAAATTAAGACAAGGAGACCTGAAATATAGTTTTGTTAGTAGAGGATTTTCTTAGTATGCCAAATTTAATTTTTAATACCACAGAATGGAGAAAAGGAGAAAAAAGAAAAGTTAAAACTTTTTTTTTTTTTTTTCCTGAGACAAAATCTTGCTATGTAGTCCAGGCTGCCCTGGAGTTTGCAACCCTTCTGCCTCTGTCTCCTGAGTTCTGGGATTACAACATTTGCCACCACACCCAGTTGAAAATATAAATTTCTAGATACCAGAATAGGATAGTACATGTGTCATGAGTCACTGATTTCATCACTATACTTCATGGTTTATATTATCTGGAAACCTCAGCTGTGACATTGCTGTAGAACTTTGGGCAAGGTCCTAATGCAAACCCAAAATTCAAAAGTACCACAAAATGCAGAATGATCTTCTTCCAGAGCCACTCTCTTTCTCAAAATAGCTACTTCCTCTTCCTCTTCCTCTTCCTCTTCCTCTTCTTCTTCTTCTTCTTCTTCTTCTTCTTCTTCTTCTTCTTCTTCTTCTTCTTCTTCTTCTTCCTTCTTTCTTCTTCTTTCTTCTTCTACAGTGCTGAGGATCAAACACAGGACCTTGAGCAGGCACAGCACCACTGAGCTAAATCCCCAGCCCACTTGAACCTCTCTCTGGTTCCCTCCCTCCAAAAGAGAGTTTGTTGTGCCTTCCTGTGGGAAATTGTCTGGAAATCTCTGCAGAACACAACAAATGTATTGCTTTGACCGTAGATACATTTATCTTCCTCAAAACAGTGTGTGTGTCTAGAACGATTTTGCTGTTTTTACCTGTTATCTACCTAGCTTAGTTGCCTGATGCACATTTAATGTTCTTTATGACTAAATGCATTTCCCCTGATCAAACATTTTCAGACACACCAGTGCCTTCAGCTGAGCCTTCCAATTCTTTCCTTCACCTATCCTACTGGAAGTGACTCCCTTGAGATTTTTTTTTTTCAGTACCAGAGATTGAACTCGGGCCCTATGTTTCCAAGGTAGGCATGGTGCCACTTGAGTTAAATCCTCGACCCTCCCCTGGGAAATTTGACTACAGCCAAGATAGCGTTCTTCTTAGTGCCTGTCTGCTGCACTGTCCTACTGCCAGGGCTTTGCTTATGCTGTTGAACATGAACTGAACTTCTGAAATCAAATATTACTTGACGTCACATGCTATTTCCTAGAAACAGTATATTTATCAGCACAGTATGTAAATGATTAATCTGTCTTTCAAGAAATTGCCGAGTTTGTAAACTTGCATGAAATCAGTCCTGTTGCAGCATTGTTTAAAATAGCAGAAGACTCTGGAAGTAGAGTTTGTCAGGACAAGGATAGTTAGACAAGGTGAGTAAACACACCTTTTCTAGGAGACACACTGTATTACTATTAAATGAGCAAGGTACAGATAGGTGTCTAGTTACCTTTCTCCTGTTGCTGAGACAAAATACCTGACACCCCAAGTTAAAGGGGAAAGGGCTTATTTAGTTCGTAGTTTGTAGACGTTTCAGTTCATAACTGGTTGGCTCTGAGGCAGAGTGGCATGTGGCAGATGGGCGTCTCAGAGAAGAAACAGTTCGTGGTGCCCACTCAGTAGCAAAAGCAACAAGAGGCCTCAACAGGGCCTTTCTGCCCCTTTTATCTCATCCAGGCTACGGGATTAGGGCGGTGCCAAACCAGTCAGTGTTCTGATTTAGTAATTATATCCTTCATCCCAGCATCACACGCTCTAGATTCATCATAGGCTCTAGATTCATCACACGCTCTAGATTCATCATAGGCTCTAGATTCATCACACGCTCTAGATTCATCATAGGCTCTAGATTCATCACACGCTCTAGATTCATCATAGGCTCTAGATTCATCACACACTCTAGATTCATCATAGGTTCTAGATTCATCACACGCTCTAGATTCATCATAGGCTCTAGATTCATCACACGCTCTAGATTCATCATAGGCTCTAGATTCATTACACGCTCTAGATTCAGCCACCTTCTGTAAAAGCCACCTAGGATTGCATGAAACTTTGTTCCTGTTTTGTTTTTGCTTTTAGTTTTTTTGTGGGTGTTTTGGGGTACAGTGCCAGGGACTGAATTTACAATCTTGCAATTGCAAGGCAGGTGGTGGCACCTGCATGAGACTTTGGAGGGACCACTAGACCCAGGTAGATAAATCAGGACAAATTTTAAATGGAGTCATATAATATGGTGGACATCTTTCTATGTTATGTTCATGAGCTTTTCCTAAGTTACTGCTTTACTCTCTCCTTTCTATGTATATCTAGCTGTATGAGAAGCACCACCATCCATTCTCCTATGCATGGTCATTAGGGTTGTTTTCAATTTTTGGTTGTTGTGGTTTTGTTGGCTGTTACAAATATTCTTGTAATATCTAGGTGTACATATGAATATATGTTTAGCATCCACCTAGAGTAGAGACAATGCATTTTATTTCCCAAAATGCAAAGATCACTCCATTATTTTAATTAATTATTTTTAGAGCAATTTGATGATTATTGAAAATGGAGCAGATTGTAGAGTTCTTATACATTCAGTTTCCACTTTCCTCCCTCAAAAATTGCACGTGTGTGTGCATGCATACGTGTGTGTGTGTGTGTGTGTGCATAAGTGGGGGAGTGAACCTAGGTTTAACACATACTAAGCGGGCAGTTTATCACAAGCTACACTCCCAACCTCAGTTTCCCTACTATTAATGGCTTGAACTAACAAGATCTATTTGCTATAATTGAACCAAAAGTGCTGCATTATTATTACCTGGTCCCCATATTTATTTTTTTGTTTGTTTT
>PVIC010057547.1:0-10632 GCA_004025085.1 Thryonomys swinderianus
AAAAAAAAAAAAAAAAAAAAAAAAAAAAAAAAAAAAAAAAAAAAAAAAAAAAAAAAAAAAAAAAAAAAAAAAAAAAAAAAAAAAAAAAAAAAAAAAAAAAAAAAAAAAAAAAAAAAAAAAAAAGTGTGACTGCAAGCTGTATATTAAATGTACCAATAAAGAATTCAATAAAAAAGATTTTATTGGCAAAGAATAAAACTGAAATATGAAAAACTAGTCTTAAACATTCCTCACATTTTAACGTATACTTTGTGATTAAAAATAAAAAGAACCCAATGAAATGAATAGTTATAAAAAATCTTACTTAATACAAAGTTAATCTTTAGACAGAAAATTAATTAGAAGCCAGAGAAACAAGTGGTGAGAAATTTTTGTGCTGCTTGGTTATTGAAATTGCTAAAAATCCACATACAAAAAGCCCCCCACTGGCCTCTTTTGGGTCTGAAGAATGTTCAATAAGCAGCCCAGTACACCCTCAGGTGAAGAAACCAGGGGATATACTCTAGTAAACCTGAAATTGAATTGGGATCAATGTACGGAGAACTCTGGTGACTGGAGCTATAGACCATAGTCTAGGAAAAGGATGTATGATGACTGGATGAGCCTGGATTTCCAGGTTTCTTAGCCCTGTAAGAATGAACCATGGGAAGGCTAAATCAGAGCCTCCAAACAAAGTTGATCCTGGACTGTAGTATGACCTAGTTTATGGGAGAAGTAATAAAAACTTCACTCAGGGTTGAGAAACTAGCAAAAAGATATGGTAATTAAACTGATTACTTTTGACATGAAATAAAAAATACCTCTATTAGTTATCCCACTGCATCTCTAAAGAAAATATTGGCATATTATTCAAGTATTTTTAAAAATAAGTTCTCTTAGAGAATTTTCTCTCCAGGTAAAGCCAGGTCTCGCTCTCAAGATTATTAAAAGGTTCACATCAACTTTGTAACCTTTGAATCTCTGACCTCTAAAGTAAAGAATGGGGCTGATCAAGTGATAACATTTGTGAGGGCTTCTGTCTTCTGTGGAGGAGGACTGTCAAAAGTGATGCTTGTTGTGTTGAAAGAAAATTGAGGTTTTGTAAGAGCTGTAACCAAAGACTTTTCCTTATCATAATAGGTTGCTCATCCAAGTAGGTTTCCAGTCTGGACTGGATTGTGGGAAATGAGCATTTTCTTTCTTAGTTATTGCAATGACCAAACTGAGTACAAAAGAGTTCTCACTATTTGCACCTCTGGGTTCTAGTTAATTTTTTTATCTGATGATTAGTTTTGTTTAGGTAAGTTTTTTTTTTCTCTAACTGTCCATCTCATTGGGTTCCTTCTATTTTTAAGAAGGTAAGACGTGAGGAATGCTTACTAGTTTTTCATATTTTATTTTTATTCTCTTTGTGGCCAAAAACTTTTCTAAATTGAAGAGTAGGTTGGAATTTGTTATGGGCACTGCATCTCAGGCTTGAAGTAAAAATTTGTCTTGATTTTCTAAAAAAAAAGAGCTTATTATAAGTATGGCTTTTGATTCATAATAAAAAATTATAATGATAGCAAAGGTGAAGTATATTTTATTTTATTAAAGTAAAACTACATAACATACAATTTACCATCTCAACCATTTTTAAATCTATACTTCAGTAGTGGTAAGCATGTTTACATTAAAATAAATTTCCAAAAGTTTTATCTTGCAAAACTGAAATTCTAGGGGCCGGAGGGTTAGCTCAGTGGTTCTGGCGCCTGCCTCGCAAGAGCAAGGACCTGAATTCAATCCCCGGTAACCACATATAATGCTGGTCATGGAGACTCACACCCACCAACAACCAGCACCGCATACCACAGTGCCGGACGTGGTGGCTCACGCCTGTAATCCCAGCACTCGGGAGGCAGAGGCAGGAGGATTGCTGAGTTCACGGCGGCTTGCCTGGGCACCATAGTGAGCTCAGGGCCAGCCTGAACTACAAAGCGAGACCGTGTCTCCAAAAAGCAAAAAAAAAAAAAAAAGAAAAAGAAAAACAGTAATATATTTCTTGCCCCCAATAATTCATTGGCAATTACAATTCTATTTTATGTTTTTATTAGTTTGACTATTCCAGGAATCCCACATATGTTAAATCATACAAATATGTTTATTCATGAGTAGTTTGGTTCATTCAGTATAATTTCCTCCAGATTTGTCCACATTGTAGCATTTGATATAGCCTCCTTTTTTAAAGCTGAGTAGTATGCATGTATGTACACATCACAATTTACTTATCCCTTTATCTATCAATGGCAATTTGAGCTGTTTCACCTCTTTGTTATTTTAAATAATGCCAAATATATAGGGGTATAGATATCTCTTCATATGGCTTTTTGGTATATTTTATAATGTGAAAATCTATAAGCACACATAATTATATATTAGAAATATTCAAATTTATTAAAGAATTATAAACAAATTTCTATTCATTCCAAACCTCTTTAAAACAGAAAATCAATATCTTTCTTTCTCTGTTAATGAGGTCAGTTCTTTTAAGGTAACATAGTTATTTATACCCATCTTGATTTTGTTTATGTATATTTGACAGTGACTTGCCCTTAGTATTTGAAATGAAATTTACTCAAGTCAAAAAGTCTTCTCTTTTATCATGAGGAAAATAACTTGACATCTTCTTAGGATGTGTTCCTAAAGATAAATGTAGCTATTGCTTAAGAAGTGTGTATAGATAAATATTTGTCTTCTATCCCAAACTAGAATTTTTAAAAATCTATTATTGTTACTATATATTATATAATATATGTATAATGTGCTCTCTATATAATATATATATTATATATATTGATATATATAGAATATCATTACTATATCATGTTTATTAGTTATTTTCACTTGTACTTTTTCTTTGAACCTCACACAACTAGAAAAGGATCTTCTCATAACTCAAAAAACATGAACTTTGACACCGGACGTGGTGGCTCACGCCTGTAATCCCAGCACTCAGGAGGCAGAGACAGGAGGATTGCTGAGTTCGCGGCAGCTTGCCTGGGCACCATAGTGAGCTCAGGGCCAGCCTGAACTACAAAGCGAGACCCTGTCTCAAAAAGCCAAAAAAAAAAAAATGAACTTTAAAAGTTTTAAGAGTGAATTTCTCAAATGCCATTTAGCTAGGAAGTGGTTAAACTGGGATTCATAGCAAAATCTGTCTGATTTTTTTCTTAGCTGTTTGATTTTTTTAAATCATTGTAATGAAGATCAAACTTTTTATTTTCTTTTACTCAACAATTTATTTGAAGTCCTAATAAATTGTTCCAACTCCAGCCAAAGTATAATATTTATGCTTCAAGTCTACAAGAGAGATGGCATTTCTCATGTAATTTTATATCTACATGTATGTATTATGACCCTCTGGGGAGACAAACATTTTATCTGACATGCCTTAACTACCTGAAATGAAATGAGGAAATTAAGAGAATCAAGACAAAGTACTGGGCTTATGTGCAAGAAATGGATTTAGATTTGTCAATCTAATATACATGCTGTATACTGCTAACTACCAGGAATAAGTATGCAACAAGCCTCCAGGTCTGTGTGTGGGCTGGTGCAGGAATTGGGCATGTTTCTCAGTTTCTTCCAAATATTTCTGTCTGTGCCATAAATCCCAGCAGGTAAACTACATTTCTTTAGCCAATTTTCACCTCATTTTCAGCTACTCCTAGAGGCTTAGGAGAAGCACTCATGGAGGGTGCTAAACTCTCAGGCTTCCCTTGCAGACAGGCCTCTGCCTTTCTGAAACCAAAAATCTTACCAGCTCAAGGCAGTCACTTTTTCCTTAGGGAACCAAATCAAAACACTAGGTCTTCTCTGTTAGCCTGTAATTAAATCTGGCAAACAGGTCACCAAGGCCACTGGGTCAGGAAGGAGAAAAGAAAGGGAGTGAAAGAAATAGCATTTGTTTCTTGGCTGGCGCTGGTGCTCCTCTGCAGGTAGCCTCTGGCAGCTACATAGTCAAGTCGCTGTGCCCAGATCACTCGAGCTCGCTCAGGGACTGCCAGCTGGCTTTGAGGTGTTTTTTTTCCCAGTTGAGGACTTGCTGGCTCGCTCAGCACTTAAGGCTGAAATTCTTTGCAGGTGGTCTGTTCCTGCCCTCAAAGATATTTCCTTAATGTGCCACTTCAGATTACAATATAGCATGGCTTCTTATACTTGAATGCATATCACAAGCATTTTGTGGAATTGTTAAATACAAATGTCTGGACTTCATTGTCAAGGATTTTTTTTTTTTTTTTTTTTTGAGACAGGGTCTCGCTTTGTAGTTCAGGCTGGCCCTGAGCTCACTATGTAGCCCAGGCAAGCCGCTGCAAACTCAGCAATCCTCTTGTCTCTGCCTCCCAAGTGCTGGGATTACAGGCGTGAGCCACCACGCTCGGCTCTGTGGTATGTGGTATTGATTGCTGCTGGGCATGAGTCACTATGCCCAGCATTGTATGTGGTTACCGGGATCGAACTCAGGACCTTGAGCTTGCGAGGCAGGCATTGGAACCACTGAACTAAATCTCCAGCCCCATTGTCAAGCATTTTGATTTAGTCAGACTACAACAAGGCCTGAGAATCAGTATTTTCTGTGATTTATTAATTTGTCTTAATTATGAATAATAATTTCTTAGATAAAATTGTATTTGTCATATAAAACATTATATAGGGTGGAATGGCTAAATCAAGCAAATTAACATGTATTATCTGAGTTATTTTTGTCACAAAAATATTTAATATCCTCACAATTTTCAAGAATATAATACAATGTTATTAACTATAATCACCACGGTGTGTTCAACAGATCCTTGAATTTACTCCTCTTATCTAACTGAAATTTTTACATTCCTTTAACCATGCATTCAACCTTCATGTGGGAATCTATCATTTTATTCTCTATTTTAGAATACTTTTTTTTTTGGAGACAGGGTCTTGCTTTGTAGTTGAGCCTGGCCCTGAGCTCACTATGTAGCCCAGGCAAACCTCAAACTCAGCAATCCTCCTCCCTCTGCCTCCCAAGTGCTGGGATTACAGGCATGAGCCACCACACCTGGCATTGTGGTATGTGGTACTGATTGCTTGTGGGCATGAGTCACCATGCCCGATATTGTTGTATGTGGTTACCGGGCATTGAACTCAGGACCTTGTGCTTGCTAGGTAGGCACAAGAACCAATGAGCTAAATCTCCAGCCCTGGAGTTCTTTTTATAAAGTTTGTTTCATTTTATTAGTACATTTACAGTATGTGAGATTTAACATTTTGGATATTATATGTAGTGAAATTATGTAGCATTTGTCTCTCTGTGCTTGGCTTATCTCACTTAACATAATGACCTCTAGGTTCAAGTTTTCATAAATTACAGGCTTGCCTTCTTGTTTAAGGTGGGACAGTATACCATTAGTAAAAGTAGTATAGGTACTACTTTTTTGTCTCTTCATCTATTAATGGACACTTGGTTTGTCTCTGCATCTTGAGTTTCATCAATAAGGCTGCAATGAACATGGTGAGAAAATATATACAACAGTGGGCTTGCTGCATTGTGTAGAACTTCTATTTGCAATGATGGAAGGAGCTTCCATATTGTGTTCCATAAAGACATGCTAAAAGGTGTGTTTCTAATACCCTATTTTAGGAGCCTGGTATATCAGACTGTAATTTTAAAGTTAATCAGGCATTACGTTAACAGTTACAATCTCACATTTGTATTCTTTGTATCCCAAATACTTCCCATTTCTATGTTTCCTTCCAATTGTATATAAGTTTTGTGGAAGGAAAGTGTTTAATGACTAAAGATTTCCTCATTTATCCTATCAAGTTCTTAGAGTAAAAGCTAGCTACCACCAGTTTTAGTCTGGTAAAAAAGATGAAGAGCAGCCAGAAGGATCCCTGGCAGAGGCACAGAAGGTGATCTGTGAATAACACCTGCCCACCTGCGGCCATCCCACCCTAAATCACCTGACCTCCTCTGAATAACATCTGCCCAAATGACAAAGTAAACACCAGGATTAGTAAGACTCAAATTAACATCTTTTACCATCATGTGGGATTCAAATGCAGTTCTTGTGTCTCACAAAAATTTTTCTCAGTTCAGTTTCACTTATTTGATTTTCACCCAAAAGCCTGAGGTGTCACTTCATTGTGCCTCTACTTGGGCTTCTATCTGTTCTGTTTGGGCAGGAACAAAAACAGAGAAAGTTAAAGGATGTGGTTTGTGTCACCATCCCTTACCTCAAGGTTCATAATGCTTATTTAGCATGGATGTAAGAAGGAATGAGAGTGTGAGTCAGATGCCCTGACATATATTTCCTCCTTGTAAAGGAGTCATGTGTGTGCTAACTGACCTTTTTAATATTGCCTTACTACCAAACATCAAACTCCACTGTACAGAACCTTGCATTTATCTGTTTTGTAAACATTTCTAGTTTATCAGTAAAATTTCTCATAGGCTCCAACATAGTTATGCCAGGCTATTTTCTATGTCAAATACATAAAGCTTTATTTCTCTTTCAATCTGTTTCTTTCCCAAAGAAAACATATAGATTACAAATTAGAAGTAATGTTAGGTAATCATAAATCCTGGGATCACAGGAAAATTTCAAACATTGACATTTTACTAATAATGTATTTTTTGGCATATGTCTCACAGCTCACTGTGCTAATACATCTGGACTTTGAGTCATAAGATTTGATTACTTGGGCCGGAGGGTTAGCTCAGTGGTTCCGGTGCCTGCCTCGCAAGCGCAAGGTCCTGAGTTCGATCCCCGGTAACCGCATATAATGCTGGGCATGGAGACACACCCACCAACAATCAACACCGCATACCACAATGCCGGACGTGGTGGCTCACGCCTGTAATCCCAGCACTCGGGAGGCAGGAACAGGAGGATTGCTGAGTTTGTGGCGGCTTGCCTGGGCACCATAGTGAGCTCAGGGCCAGCCTGAACTACAAAGCAAGACCCTGTCTCAAAAGCAAAAAAAAAAAAAAAAGATTTGATTACTTGTTAATTATCATCAATATGTTGAAATCTTTTCTGTCTTTTGTGTACTTTTGAATTTTCATTTCTTATGGAAAACATTATAAAGAGCTGCTTGGGCCTGAAAAAAAAATGTGAGCACTAAAGAAGCCCTATGAGATCAGTGAGCATGAATCTGCAGTCATCCAAAATTTGTTTCCTTGGTTCTGGGATTAAGTGCAGAAAGGAAAGGCATATTCAATTCCCCTACCTTGTGGATGACACTGTAGTGTTGGTTACACTGTGGCTCCTTGTTTAAAAGAAATAGTCATTTGGGATGAGAAGTCAGTAAAGGCACCATAAGACTAGAGAATTCAAGAGGCCTCCACAGTATTCAAGAGACAAATCATGTGGCTAAAGAACTAACCAGAGTAAAAGAATAATGAACAGGTAAAAAGACAAAAGATTTCCAAAGAGGAGTATTATAATTTGGGTCCATACGTCTCCCCAAAGCTTCATGAAGTTATAGAGGTTTTTTAGAAGTGACTGAATCTAGAGTGTGTGACACTGGGACTGAGGGCATACAATTAATAAATCAGTACACTGATTGGTTTGGAACCACCCTAATCTCAGCAGTCTGGATAAGATAAAAGGAGCAGAAAGATGTTGTTTAGCTTTGTTGCTTTTGCTGCCTTGTGGCCGTTGTGAACCGTTTTGCTCTGTGAAGGCCCTCTCCCAAGCCACTCTGCCGTGGAGCCAGCATATTATGGACTGAAATCTTTACAAACTGTGAGCTAAGTAAAACTTTTCCTCCTTTAACTTTGGGTATTATTTTGTCTCAGCAGCAAGAAAAGTAACTAAGACAAGGGGGATGTGAGATCCTGAAAACTTTAAGGTGAGACCTGCTCCTAGGAAGAGGGAATAAGAAGACCAAATGCAGCAATGTGCACTATGGCTGGTCAAGTGACTGACCCTGATGATTAGGAAAGAAGTGGAAAGGATTATGAGCAACGTACTGAAATCACTGAGCACAAAATAAGAGAAAATTAGACAGATATTGGCATGGAAAATAGTGGAAGTTTTCCTAAAACAGCGAAAGTCAAATAATTCAATACCTCACTCTGAAGACGTGCACCATAATAAGGAAAGTGGCAGCACATAAGGGAAAAGATGGCTGTGACAAGGACAAGTGGAAAATAACGTAAGCCATAGCATCAGTCGTGTTAGTCTTGATGTAAGAGTGTAAAACTAAGTATCTTCCAGCTTTTTTGAAATCTAAAATCTCACATTAAATTATACTTTACAAGAGGATAAATATTTCAGAGATGATGGTAAAAATGTCTTAAGGCAGCAGTGGGATAAAAATACAGCCTCTCTAATGAGACCTGCCAGCAAAGGGAAAGTATTGGTATAACTGTTAATTCCCCACTATAATCGTGAAAAACAACTTTAGTCAATGATTAACTGATAAACATGTCCCTTTCCCAATAAAATATGTATGGACAAGGAAATTTGACCTTCATACAATATTTGTCATAAAATATTGTTCTTTTTACCTTTAACAATATTAAAACCATTCCTAGCTCACTAGTCATATGCAAACAAGATACATTTCATCTTCAAAGCCGTAGTTTTTCAACCTCCAAGTCAAAGAATACGAGAGAAGGTATTTCTGAGACACTAGAAAAGAACTAAAAAAATTCAGAGAAGTTGCGATTTTTGTGAAAGAAAATAAGATTTCAAAAACCACGCTTCACACAGCAAAGTCAGTGAATAGGTTCAGATTATCTACAAATGAATCATAACACCAAGAAAATTAAATATGGCTTCCAAACTATTTGGTAGAGAAGAGAAAGGAAGGCTCACTAGGATTAGAGAGTGACACTTTGGAATTGTTTATGGACATGGCTTGTGGGAACACAAGTTAAATATGTCTGAGATAATGAAGTCCTTGAAGGCTTGTATATTTGCTCTAGAATAGACCACTTACTGATTAATAAGTTGTCATTGATAATTCAGTCTGGTCCACTCTCAGCTTAAGGCTACTTAAGACTATTATATGAGTTTGAGCCATTGGGAGCTGGGAACTGAAAAATAATTTATGTATCTCCTGCCTCCACTTGGACAAACCAGAGTCTACAGCCCTAGAGGGAGCTGCCTTGCTTGTTTCAGATGTTATAAATAAGATAGAGTAAAAGAGTTCAATCACAGAGGTTAAAGCTTCCTTAGGGACTTGTTGGCAAATTATGATAGAAATAGCACAAAATTGAAATTTGTTTTGCTCAAAATCTAAAGCAATTTGTTTTGATATCATCCAAAAGCAAGAGAATTGAGAAGTACTAAGTGGCTTCTAACAGTCATTCAAAAACATATTTTGAATTTGCTGCATTCCTAGCAAGTAATATTATCTCTACTCCAAAAAGAACACCTATGCTCAGACAATGTTAGTAACTTGGCCAAGCTTATACAGTTACTAAAACAGAATCCATACCAGGTTCTATCTGATTCCAAAACCAATGCCTTTATTCAAAAGCGTATCAGCTCTCTGCACTTCAGATAACTCCTGTGTAAGGTAAAGGAATGCTGCCAAACAATTGCTTATGTTCTTACAGTCTCCAACATTCAGTAAGACACACACAGGGAGATGATGGCCTTTGGGAGATGGAAAAAAAAATTCCCCATGCACTTTACTTTGTGACACCATTTCTCTTCTAACTTGATGTCATCTTCTGACATTAAAAGAGGAATAGATCTCCAAATTCAAAGTTGTAGGAAGATATTAATTCAGATTTAGAACTAAAGTGTGTGAATGAACCAAATAGGCAGTATGAACACAAGAATTTATTCTTTCTATGCTTTCTAAAAAGTGTTAAGATAAAATAAAAATTAGACCTTGTGACAAAAACATGTCAGTTATTGAAGTTATTGTCACACTAATTTTTATTTTATTACCATGCTTTTTAGAAATAATGGAAAGAATAAATTCTTGTGCTCATATTGCCTATTTGGATCATTCACAAAGCCCAATCATAAAGAAATCATTTTCTTTTTTTTGCTCTGCTACTTTTAGTACAATGCTTTGCACTTTGATTGACAGCATTAAAGTCATCAAAATATTTCCCACACAATCACTGGGTAAGATGAAACAACGGGCAGAAAGAATGAATGTGGTAGAACACTCATCTCCAGAGCAACAAGATTCTAGAACATTTCCTACTGAAAAGTGCTCCAAAATAGAATGTTAAATGTAAAGTTAAATAGACTTGGAAGCAACCACTCTTTCAAAAATATCCCTATCTGAAACTTTACTAAATATCATAATAATACTTATTGTCATTTTTTCATATTTCTTATAAATAAGAAGCTAATGGGACAATTATAACATATACTGTCCATAAATGTGATCAAGGAAAAAGAGAACATAGGTTTTATATTTGAGGAAGAAGGAAGAGAAGAAGGGAGGAAGGAGGGATGGTGAGAAGGAAGAAAGAAAAAGAAACAATATTTTGGAGGGTACATGATTAAAGTATATAATGATTACACTCATCCTGGGAAGTTGGTACATATGTATAACACATTCTAATTCTTTTTACTTCATTTTCCTTTTTCCTTCCTCCTTTACCACACTATGAGTTCAGTTTTCAAAAGATGTGCATTATTATTATTATTATTATTA
>PVIC010057548.1:0-10623 GCA_004025085.1 Thryonomys swinderianus
TTTTCTAGCCCCTTGAGATCTAAAATCACTTTGTGGGATTAGTAGCAGAAACGTATTACACATACGCTTCGTTCTTCGTGCAGTCTTGAGCGATCATAGGAAATGAGAGCGTCAGGAGGAGTGACAGAAGGGTGTTCATTTCCTTTCATCCTTGGTCTTAAAAAAATCTAAGATACATTCATAGACCCCCACATCTGCTAAATTAAGTCTCATCTCAGTAAGTAGTCGCCTGGTATTATATCTTCCTGTTTCCCAGCTCATTTTTCCCATCATAGTCCAACGTCAGCAAAAGCAAGAACTTGTGGACCCTGAAGAACAACACCAGGCCTTGAAACATTCAGCAAACTGTGTAGGCATTTAATAAATATCATAGAGGGCCGGAGGGTTAGGTCAGTGGTTCCGGCGCACCTGCCCCGCGAGCGCAAGGCCCTGAGTTCAATCCCCGGTGACCACATACAATGTTGGGCGTGGAGACTCATGCCCACCAGCAATCAATACCACATACCACAGTGCCAGGCGTGGTGGCTCACAACTGTAATCCCAAGCACTTGGGAGGCAGAGACTGGTGGATTGCTGAGTTTGAGGCTTGCTTGGGCTACATAGTGAGCTCAGAGCCAGCCTGAACTACAAAGCGAGACCCTGTCTCAAAAATAAATAGATAGATAGATAGATAGATAGATAGATAGATAGATAGATAGATAGATAGATAGATAAATATCATAGAAACTGAGACAGAAGAGTGCACAGATGAACTGTAACCACACGCCTTCCACCATGGAGACTGTTGGTTTTATCTTCTTTCTGGATTAGTAAAAGGCCAAGTGTAAACCACAAAGACTGGGCCAGAAGATTCAGAGACTATTGGCAAGTCAGATTAAAATTGTTCTAGAGCTGGGCGTGGTGGCTCACACCTGTAATCCCAGCACTTGGGAGGCAGAGACAGGAGGATTGCTGAGTTCGAGGCTTGCCTGGGCTACATAGTGAGCTCAGGACCAGCCTGAACTGCAAAGAGAGACCCTGTCTCAAAAAAATTTTTTTTTCTAGATACTTGGAATACATCAGTTTATCCTCAGTGATATTTTGGGGTGTTGTTATTGTTGTTGTTTTTTTCTTTGACCACTTAGAAAATCAAAATGATTAAGCCTGCACCTGTAGCCTCAACAGGAAATGGCAACTGAGACAGACATGGTGGCCAGCAGAGGGCGTTCTCACCAAAGATATTTACACAGGACATTTTTTTGGAATGTTTGCCCCTCAGCAAGGCCCACAGAGAAAGCACAGCGTTCTTTCCTAAGGAGCTCATAACCCTCCCAGCCAAGCAACAAGGAAGAGGAAAAACACCAAGAGGAAAAATTAGAGCAGGGAGCCAAAGGCAGTGACCATGCTGCCTGACTGACCCTCTGCCGGAAGGGCTTTAGGTGGTGCTAAAGGGCTGTTCAGCTCTGCTCACTCAAACTTTAAGAAGCAAAATGCTGAGGAGAAACCACCACATCTACCCACCCTTTGGACCCCAATAACCACCCCCCACACACAATGGGTGTCCGGTCTCTGTCTGCAGTCAGAGAATGAAGCAGTTCACTGTAGGCCCAGGAGGTCTGGGGGGCATTTGGCAGAATTGTGTCCCGTTCATCGACAGTGTTGAATTTGTCAGATGCGGGGCCCACGAGTTCTCCCCGAGGCAAAGCCCAAGGGGTACTGTCGGGCTTGTGAGCTGCGAAAGCAGATGAACCTCTCTGTGCCTTCTCCCTTCCCTTGTTTCTCTCCTCCTCTGAGAACTGCCACTGAACGAGGGAATCCAGAGCCTGGGGAAGGTCCCCATCTGGTCCTTCCTTGAGGCCATTTGTGTACTGGTCCAAAGTGTGCACCTCTCCTCTCTGCCTTTGACTCTCCAGTTTCAACCTCATTTCTCCAGCTCTGCCTCAGGCCCTCATGGTTCCACTGGTTTCGCAGCTCCGGGCCTGTTCTGGACGCTCTCAGGCACCACACGGGTTCCCTGCCGAAGCCACCTGATTCCGGAAGACTGACCTCCGTGCCGAGCTCTGCCCCTGCTGTTCCCTCAGTGTGGAACTGTGGTCCCCTGCACTCTGACGTGACACGCTCCCCCCTCTCAGAGATCCCTGGCACTGACGTCTACCCAGCGCCTGTCCTCTTGCTCTCCGCCCCCTATCCCGCTTTGTTTCTCTTCAGGGCTTTCCTGTCTCTGCGTTAGGTCATACATATGGTCCTTTATTTCTGTCAGCTCCACAAGACCAGAGACTTGACTCCTTCCTTGTCCACTGTAAGACCCGACTTGACATAAGAACAGCCATTTTGTTAAAAACCTCCACTTGTGTCCTGTAACCTCCCTGTGAACCAGGAACTTGTCTTCTCAAAAACTGTTCTCCCAACCAATGCGTCCAGCCACTGATTGTACATTTTTAAAACTTATTTTCTATAGTAACCAGTGATCTAATCATTGCTATTGGCGTCTGCACTTTAATAATAGAATGATCTAATCACTTTTCCATAGAAACCTCTTGGTAACAGGTGGGGGTGGTAAGTTTTGCCTTTAAATACTGTGTGTCAGTCGAAGTAGGCGCCTTCTTCCGAGTGGAAGGATGGCCCTCAGCTGAGTAATAAAACTCTTGGTTGGACTTTAAGATCCTGTCGTGTCCTGAGAGATTGTCTCAGTGGGACTTGAGCCCAACATCCACAGCCATTCTCTTTCTCACCAGGGTGCTTGCTGAATGGTCTCAGTCAACATTTATTTAAATAATGAATTAACACACTTTTCAGGGTCTCGTCTCCTCTCCCAGCCCCTTATAGCCATTCCTCATTCTCTCCAGAATTACCTCAGATCTGTCAGTCCCACCACACACACAGACACACACACACACACACTCACACGTTTGCTCACACACCTCAACACAAGCTGCCTGGGTGCCTTTGCTCTGCTCCCACATCTCTTTGCTGAAATCCTCCCCATTTCCCGGGCCCATCCACACCCTCTGTCCTCACAGTGACGTCCTCAGTGCCGCCCCTCCCTTCCCAGTCACTGCCGTGCTCCTCCCTGTGGTGTGGCCCCCACTTCCCCGATGCAGTGCTCTGTGTTACCAAGCAACGGCCAGAGCGCAGGAACAGAGCATCTGCTCCTGAAGCCCAGGCTGCCGGGTCCCAACCCAAACGTCCTCAGAAGCTACACACAGAGTAAGTGGTGGGCGTGATGGTAACTGCCTGGAGTAAGAAGCACCCAGCTCCGCTGGAGGGGCGAGTTCTGAGTGTGGCTGAGGAGGTTTACTGAAGGCAGACGGCCCGCCATGGGGTGGCTGGTCATCTGCTGTAAAGAAGAAATGAAGGACGAATCACTTCCAAGCAGCTCTAGCCTTCACCTTCACCTTGGACTTCATCTCCCAGCATCCAGTGCAGACTCCTCAGCCATCTGCTGCAGACCCCTTGCCTCCTCACACAGGCGTTCACTGGATACTCGGAGAGCTCCAGGCTGGATCCTCACTGTCTCCAGGAGGAGACAGACGCCCTGTCCCACAGCCAACTCTGTGAGAGACTCCTGTAAGCCACGTGGAGGCAATTCCTATATATTTGTATGTCTTACATTAAATCTATTTCTCTAGTAAGTAGTGACTGATAAGCAGGTATCTTACTCTGCTCGAGCTGCTGTGACAAAATGTCACAGATAGCAAACATGTATTTTTCTCACAGTTCCACAGGCTAACAGTGCAAGTTCAAGACATCATCAGCGTCGGTTTCTGGTAAAGTCCCCTTTCGAGATTAGAGATGGCTCCCGATGCACCCTCACAAGCCTTGTTCTCTCTGTAGGGAAACAGAGAGGGAGGCAGTCTGGTGTTTCTCCTAGTCTATCAGATTATGGCCCCGCCTTAAGGGACCATGTAACCATAATTACTTCCTTAATAACCTTATCTCCAAACATGTGGCTGATATGCACATACACATGCAGTGGTCCTTAGCAGTGTGCAGCTCCCCATCCTCCTAGGGAAGGGACTGCTCAGCTGCCCCGCTGGGTTCCAGCCTACAGATATGACCACACCTTCAGTAATGGGAACAAAGCTGGACCTCTGAATGATTCTTAGGTTAAATCTCTCATTTCAAAACATACTCTTAACTGTGTGAACAAAACTACTCCTTGCCCACAGGCAGGACTCTTATCTGGCAATCAATAGTTAACAGGTTTTTGTTTTTGCTTTTTGAGACAGGGTCTCGCTTTGTAGTTCAGGCTGGCCTTGAGCTCACTGTGTAGCCCAGGCAAGCCTCAAACTCGGCAATCCTCCTGCCTCTGCCTCCCAAGTGCTGGGATTACAGGTTTGAGCCACCAGGCCTGGCACTGTGGTATGTGGTATTGATGGTTGTTGGGTGTGAGTCACCACACCTGGTATTGTTGTTGTATGTGGTTACCAGGATAATCAAACCAAGGACCTTGCCACCACTGGGGTAAATCTCCACCCCATATCTCATCATTTTTCTATCAGTTTCTTAAAAAATACCCACATTGGTGAGCCATTTCCATGTGAAACATTAGCAAGGCTTTGTGAGGAACCCAGTACTTTTACTGGAATTCAAAACTGTTAACTGGGGCTGGATCTTTAGCTCAGTTGTTCCAGCACCTGCCTAGCAAGCCCAAGGTCCCTGGTTTGATCCCCAGTAATCACATACAACAATACTAGGTGTAGTGACTCACACTCACCAGCAATCAGTACCACATACCATAATGCCTGTAATCCCAGCACTTGGGAGGCAGAGACAGGAGGATTGCTGAGCTTGAGGCTTGCCTGAGCTACATAGTGAGCTCAGGGCCAGCCTGAACTACAAAGCCAGACCCTGTCTCAAAAAAAAAAAAAGATGAGCTAGAAAAAGATTTTGACTTCTGTTACACGAAATCTGCCAACCATGCCATTTCCTGACTCATTCGCCACCATCACTGTTCGCTGCTCTGCCTTATCTCCCCTTCTCAGCCACACAGCCCAGGCAGATTCCCTTTGCATGCAAGGTCCTGCTTTGAAGTCTGCATTCACTGGGGAGGGAGAAACTGGAGTTAGCTGAGAAGCCATAGAAGTGATTTAAGTTCCAAAACAACAATGATCAGCAGAGATTAAAGGAACCTAAGCAATTCTATTTGGAGGAGAGAAGGTTACAGGGTTACCTAGCAATGGTTGTCAAGTATATAAAAAGCTCTCGGCCTGGACTGTAATGAGCTGTTCTCCCTTACTGAGAACAGAAAAAAAAAAAAAAAAAAAAAAAAAAAAAAAAAAAAAAAAAAAAAAAAAAAAAAAAAAAACAGAAAACAGACTCCAAATGCAGCATGAAGATTTGGATCTGTTCTTTTGTAACACAAGTATTAATGAAGGCTTTTGTGTCTTAATAGAAATACATACAGGCAAAGGTTCTTGCATTATCTCCCTCCCAATAGGAAGTATGGTTCATATGTGTATAAGATGGTGCTATTTCTCAAAGAAGGATATAATGTCCATATTTACCTATAAAATCCACTTCATTCAGGAAACAACTGTAACCCAAATTGCTTTAGCAACGTGTTCAAGGTCAGAGACCTATAAACAAACACGTTTTCCCCTTTGCATGCTTTCCAGGTACATACCAAGAAAGCCGAGTTTCCTCCAGCAGATTAGGAGAAATGAGGAAAATATATGCATCCATATGCACAAATAACCTGTTCCTTCAGAAGTGCAGCGTCTATCCTCTTGAGCGGCCTTCATGAGACAACTGAGCATTTCCCATAAACTTCCATGGTGACTTGCATTTTCTTAGAGTTCCAAATTGAAAGAAAGGAAGGGTGAGTTGTTGCTTCTGGGACTCTGTCCAGCTGGGATCTACAGCCAGCTGTCCTCAAAAGAAGCCCAAGGCAACAAAGCTTTGCATATTTCCTTTTCACCCTTTCCTCCCTCTGCCCACACTGCCCACCTGTGCCCCAACACCTCCAGCCGGATGGACCCCTTTTGGCCAGGAACCCTCACAAAGAAGGCTTATGAGACCCAGAAACTCACCTAAATCATCGTGTTTCCTCACGACTTCACTCTTGTCTGGGGTTCCAAGAAGAGTATCGAAGCCTATTCCTCTATCAGAATACCCATCATCAGCAGCTGCCAGGAATGAATCTGGAGGTTTCCACAGAGCAGGTGGGTTTTGAACAAACACACATCCCAAGCACCCCTCTTTGTACAGCTAAACTCTGTACCATCTCTTGATGGTATTTGCTTGATCTCTCCTCTCCCCTTTCCATTCCTTTTAAAGATTTATTTATTCTCCTGCGTTATTGCCTACACATACATGGTTGTTGGGCTTTTTTGGAGGAGGGGGGCTTTTAAAGAGCTTTAATATTATATTTTAATATTGTTAGTTATTAATAAGAAGAATGTCAACAGTGAGCTGAGGGAAAGTGTTTTACTTTGCTTTGTCTCATGTCATGGGACTAAACCTAAATAGCACAATAAGGAGAAGATAGTCATTTAACTATAGGGCATGAAGTGTTGCCAGACCTGTGGGATCAGAGACAAAGGCCCCAGGAAGTAAAGGCCAGCACACATGAAGAAGGCTTCACTGAGCCATGAACTTCACAACAGCAGAAGGGGCGGTGGATCTTTTGGCTCTTGTCACTCTAATACTGTTCTAGCCTGGGCTGCCCAGAATCACATAAAAGGACACAGAGTCCATGGTTAACAGTTCAAGATTAAATTGCCTACTTAGTACTCTGTCACACAAGTTTTGAATCTAGCTAAAGCCAGGTTCAAATCCCAAGTCTGCCATTTGCCAGGAGAAACTTCATCATTCTCTAAAAGAAAAGAATACCACACTCCAAAGTTTTTTGAAGCAATTCATACTGGATAAGTCATACACCCACCAGTTTTCAGTTTATGCTGAGTTCTCAGCAAGTGGTAACCATTACTACCAGGAAAACAATAACAATGTCTTCTCCCCTTGACAAACACACTCTTCCAGATTCCACCCAGACTGCTTCACTTTGGAAGGAGACACCAGCAGCCTGGAAACACTGCAGCAGAGGCAGCCAAGAAAGTGGCTCCTAGTATCTCCCACTGAGGAACACAGGGGTGCTTAGGGTACCCTGGGCAACCTCTCTCTTTATGACACCATCTTCGCTGTCCCCTGATCACCCTTCTTCAAGCAAACCCACCCATGCTTACTGTCCTTTGCCCTGACCCAGTTACTCCTCCTCCCACCATCTCTCTGTTATCAAATTTAAGCAAATTTTCAAGTGAGCCATCTACTTCTCCTTCAGGTTTGTGATAGTCTTCATGTGTGAGGGCAAAGGTCATATCAACTTCCTCATCAGCCAGTGGAGAGAATAAATAAAAATTCCGGAACTGTGCAAAGCTCTTAGGAGCCCCAGAAAGGTGAAATCTCACCTTTTGTCTGTAAAGTAGGAGATTCAGATAGGATGAGCCCTAAAATCCAGGAATTCCATAGAAACTCATAGCCAAGTATGAACCCAGTATATATTTGCACGTTGGCAAAGAAGGTTTTATTAACTACTCTCTCTGCCTCACCCCAGTCAATCTCTCTTTTGTAGGCTATGTGACATTCAAAGATGTCTGGAGAAATTGAGTGACCCACACTCCCCACCAGCCCCTGCAGAAAAGGCCAGAAGAGTATTGAACTCCTTACCCACTTCTGAAGGATGGCTGACCCCTCCCCCACATACAAAGATGGCTCAAGAATTGAAATTAGGGTCCACATCTGTTGGGAATGTTTATGGACAGTCCAAGAAAAGATGTCTCAACTTTATCCAGAAAAGCCATTTGACCAGAAGCTATGACCCCAGGTTAACAGAGGATGAGAGATTTTTAAGTAGACTCAAAGAACATTCCTGGCATGCCAGACTTCTGTGAAGCTTGTGGAATTTCGCCTGGAAAGATCTGTCCTGATGATGGCACTTGCCATTAACAGGTTTGGAATTTGATGGCTCGTTTTTCAAGCAAAGGACCATCGACAGGACTGATAGCTCCATAAGAACAGGGTAATGGAATTATGAGCCAAAGACACACAGCTGGCAATTATATTCTCAACAGATCACTTCAGGCAGCAATAAAGATTACGGGCTTCATAATGTATTCATTCATTTCAGCACAGACAGTGGTGATGCTACAAAGTGTTAAGATCAAGAAAAGGCTGAGCTGCATTTGAAAAGGAGATGTTTGTTTTCTTGAAGAGATTATTTAGGAAAATGAAATGAATGTGCATGAGCTACTTCATTAACACATAAGTCAGTTTCACAGGTGATCCTAATATGCTCCTGGCAAAGGTGGGAATCAGAGCAATTGAAACTGTGCAAACAAATGAGCTACAGGTGTGCCTTGTTTGATTTTCTTTTTGGGGCTCATTTGGATTATTATAGCCTATGTCGAGCATATTTCAGAAAGTTTGTAGATTATCTCAATAATCATGGGGTTTCTAGAAAAGACTGAACAGTTGTTTGACAGTTCAAGAAAAAAAAATGTGATTTCTAAAGGTTTCCCTTTCCAAAATTTAACAACTTTTCCCTGCATCCCCTTGTCCCAAGGCTGTTCTCCCAGAGAAAGAAGTCATACAGGGCAAGAAATGTCCTCGTGGCGTAAGGTGAGGAATCCTGAGACGCCGCTCAGGCAGAGGGACTGTCCAACCAGGGGCTGCCCTGCTGTTTACAAAGAAGGCACACACTGACCTTCATAGAGCTGCGTGCCAGCCTTGAACTCTTACCAGCGTCTACATAAAGGTTGCTTCTTCTAGGATAATCCATGTTTAAAGTTAATTCGTCTTCTTCCTCCTCTTCCTCCTCTTCCTCCTCTCCCCAAGTCATTACCTTCTTTATCTTTTCTGTTTTGTTTACTTAACCAACGTATATTTGTTAATTATGTGCTGGGTGCTGTGCTTGGTGCTGAGGATATAACTATGAAAAAAAAGAGCGGGAGAGATGAAGTCCCTGTCTACATGCCCCCCTACATTCTGGTAAGAAACAGCAGAAAATAACCAAATAAATGGCTACATAAATGACTAATCTTATGAAGAAAAATCAAGCAAGATAAGGAAAAACATGGAATGATGTGGTCAAGAAAGTCCTCTCTAGTTAGGATATTGCCTAAGAATCCCAGTAGCTTAATCTCTCCTCGGGGAACCCGCAAGCACTTTGGGAAGGGTAATAACTATGTGTGTAAGTGTGGAAAACGCCAGCATTTGCAAAGGTGACAAATAAGTAGCGAGGGTCTGGATGAGACTCAAAGCAAAGAGATCTGGAAGAGAATGCCGGAGGGAGGAATCGGGAGCGATCCCGAGGCGGCTCTGTGCTCGCTCTGCACAGGGCCCAGCAAGACCCGTGTGGAGGGAGTCAAGGGCGGGAGGCACGAAGCGGGCAGGACGACGCGTCGACCGGTGCGTAATCTGCTCCAGACAAGAAACGGCGGTGCGTTTTACTGCAGGTGCCATTTCATCTGCCTTCGTTCTGTTAGCTTTTCAAAAAAAAAAAAAGATTCTCCCAAATCCTCCTTCTCTAAGAGCCTACTATTCAAGAGCCTCCTTCCTACCTGATCTTTCAACCTCTTGCATCTTCAATTACTCTACTTATTTTACTCTTCTAGGTTGTCTTGCCATTGCTTTCATGACGCCCCGCTGCATAAAAACGGCTTAGCACAGCGACAGGATAAAGCAGAAGCTTCGAAGCCTCCTCCACCTCAGTTACTCTACGTGGCATCACCCTGGGGCTTCTGAAACCCCCAACCATTGAGCCGTATTCTGCCGATTCACTCCTAACACAGCCTAAGACCTGCGTGAGTCTGCTCTGAGTGGCTCAGGCCTCAGTGGGCTCCTTTCTCGGAACTCTGTCACATATCTGTCTGTCTTTCTGTCAGTCTATCTATCTGCATCTCCAGTTTAGTGCTTAATATGGAGCAGAGTACATGACCAGTTGCTTTCACTGAGAGCAGGAACTGAATGTCATTTGAGTGCCATATGTACAAGCCATGACTAAGAAGAACTTCCACGTTATCATCAAATTAGGTAAAAAAGTGATACAAAGTGATACAGTGTGTCTCAGAAGCCCTCACTTTTCTGGAGTCAAAAGGGATCTTCAGTACAAGGTTATCTTCCTCTCAATAAATGATAAGACCAGCAGCATGGACACTAAAGTCTTATTTCATTTACTCCCTGTATTCAGTAGCTAGTCAGCTAAGTAACCAGATATTTAACACATTTACATTAAGGCTGAGTGTATGTAACTATATCTCCCTAGGGAAATACTATTGACATGCTAAAGCCAAATATGAGAAATGTATGTACCCTACACGGGCCTCTAGTAAGTGATACTTAAAAAAATCACACGAGCCTTATAAAAGTGAGAATGAGATCCATTTCTCCAGTCTTCTAAACCATTGTCAAAAGCTGGAAAAGAGGGCCGGAGATTTAGCTCAGTGGTTCCAGTGCTTGCCTTGCAAGCGCAAGGTCCTGAGTTCAATCCCAGTAACCACATAACAATGCTGGGTGTGGAGACTCACGCCCACCAGCAATCAATACCACATACCACAGTGCCAGGCATTGTGGCTCACGCCTGTAATCCCAGCACTCGGGAGGCAGAGACAGGAGGATTGCTGAGTTCCAGGCTTGCCTGGGCTA
>PVIC010057549.1:0-10626 GCA_004025085.1 Thryonomys swinderianus
ATCTAGAGAGAAGAAAGGGAACAAGAAGGAGAAGAGGGCTGGCGGGAGGGGGAGGGCGCGGGGGGAGGAGGACAGACTCCGGGCAAGGTGGGCACGATCAGCGCGCCGTAAATGTGCGTGTGCAAATGCCGCGGTGCGGCCCGCGACTCTGGACAGTGCTATGCGTTAGTAATTGTCAGAAGAGGGTGGAGAGGGGCAGGGGAAGAAGAGAAAGAGGAAGACAGAGAAGCAGCCCTGGGAAGCCACACCTGACCGCGCGTCCTGGTAGTCCCTGCTACTCAGGGGGCAGAGACAGGAGGGCCGCTCGAGATCCGGGGCTCCAGGCCAGCTGGGGCAACAGAGGGGGGGCAGGAGAAAGCCAGGGAAACAGAAGCCTGAGGCACGGTGGCAAAGAGCGAGCCCCGAGCAGCGAAAAGACCGAGTCTCGAAAGAAGGAAAAGGCCGTCCGACCGGGAGGTCAGAGCCGGGCTGGGCGATGGGGCCGCCCTTCTCGGGGACCGTCCCCTCCTTCCCCTGACCGCTCGGGTCTCCCGCAGGCCTCCACGGCCGCGCCCCGCTCCCCTCAGCACCCTTTTCCTCTTCGCAGCGGCGTGCTCGACAGCTCAGGAGGGGAAATCCTCGTCCGGAAAGTGGCCGGACAGTCGGGTTACAGCGGGAGCTTCGCCCACGGCATCCGGTCGTCGCCCCTGGCGCGGTGGAGAGAGTCCTTCGTTGTGTCAGGTGCGACCTCCCGGGGCCAAGCCTGCGCTTCCGGGGGTACCGTTACTTTATATCTATGTCCCACCTCTTTTTATAAAAACATGAAGCCTTAATTCCCATCATTAAGACCATGAAACAGTGAAGATAATTACATGGTAAATCACTACCGATTTAAATCTGAAAATATTAAAAGAGCACAACTGCTCTTTTCAAAGACACTGCAGCTACCTGTAAATCTAACTAAGCTTTCGATAAAAATAATTAAATTGGGCCGGGCGTGGTGGCTCAGGCCTGTCATCCCAGCACTCGGGAGGCAGAGGCAGGAGGATAGCTGAGTTCCAGGCTTGCCTGCGCTACACAGTGAGCTCAGGGCCAGCTGAACTACAAAGCGAGACCCTGTCTCAAAAAAAAAAAAAAAAGTTAAATTGGGTAACTTGGGTTTTTGGTTTGCATTACGGGGGAGTGAACTCAGGACCTTGTGCTTGCAAGGCAGGCAGGGCGCCCCTGGAGCCAAAGCCCTGTGCCTTGGGTTTTCGCTAGTTCCTTAGCTAGACCAAATGCACCCTGTGTTCAGAATCTTATCCACTGAGATTTCTGGTAGATTCAGAGCTGGAAGAAATCCTTAGAGAGCTGAGCCACAATTTTATTTTACCTATTCAAAATTTTTATGTCAAGGATAGTTTCACTCTTTGATCAGTTTTCCCAATCTCTCTTGATAGGATTCTTTTGTAGGGCCGGAGGGTTAGCTCAGTGGTTCCGGCGCCTGCCTTGCAAGCACAAGGTCCTGAGTTCGATCCCCGGTAACCACATATAATGCTGGGCGTGGAGACTCACGCCCACCAACAATCAACACCACATACCACAATGCTGGACGTGGTGGCTCACGCCTGTAATCCCAGCACTCGGGAAGCAGAGACAAGAGGATTGCTGAGCTCGCGGTGGCTTGCCTGGGCATCATAGTGAGCTCAGGGCCAGCCTGAACTACAAAGCGAGACCCTGTCTCAAAAAAAAAAAAAGATTCTTTTGTAGATGATTGTTTTCAGTCTGTACCCCCTATAGTCAGTCTTTTCCCTCCTTTCAAAAAAAAACTGCCAGGCATGGTGGTTTACTCCATAATCCCACCACTTGAGAAACTGAGGCAGAAAGATTGGCACAGTTCCAGGCCAGCCTGGGTTACATAGTGAGTCTAAGGCCAGCCTAACTACACAGTGAGACCCCGTCCCCCCAAAAAAAACCCCACAATTCCTAAATAAAAAAGGACTAAAGTTGTAGTTCATTGATAAAATGCCCCTAAATTCAATCTTCTAATGCTAAATGTTCCAAATATTATTTCTTCTTTTTCTTGTTTGATCCACAATCTGATCAAAAATTATAAATTGCATTTTAGTTATACCTATTTAGTCTCCTTTAATCCCCACTATACCACCTCTCTTGATAACAAATGGCTCTGACACCTATGACGCCCAGGACAGCTGTCTGGTGCTATTTCTTGCCATCTGAACCAAAGCTATACCCAATCTGGTGCCTTCTGATTAATACTAAATATTTTGGGAACGACAGTATCATAGTGCGTACCTTGTGTCACACTACAGCGGCCATCCCATGAGGCATAAAATAGTTTGTCTCATTGTTACTGACACTCAACTTGGTTCCTCGAACACTACCATGTCTCTCTGGAGGTCTGTAATTAATAAGTCATCTGTAGGCTAATGCTTCAACACAGATGAATAACTTGCTTCCTTGAAAATTTCACTTAATTAACAATTATTCTATTAGTACGGTAAGCCCTCAGAATCATGAGAGGCCAGTCCAAGACCCTCTCTGGATGTTGAAATCTGAGAATATTCAAGTCTCTGATGTAAAATGATGTGATACTCGCATAGACCCTCCCTGCCTCCTCTCACAGACTTTCATCTCTGGATTATTTATAATGGCCCATACAATGGAATTATTATGTAAATAATCGCTCCACTGTACTGACCCCAAAAATGTACATCTTCAGGACAGACATAATTCCTTCCAAATAGTTTCAATCTGGAGTTTGTTGAGCCAACAGATTTGGTACCCATGAAAACAAGGTTGTCTATAATTTTAAAGATATAATTTTTCCTAATTATACCTTCCTTCCACGTTTTAATAATATTCTTACATAAAAAAAAGTTTTCTTTCGCCCACCTGTAACTTTTTAAATGCGGCCGGTGGATTAGGGGGTTGTTTTTAGAAATAGGATGTGTCATTATCATTAACCTCGTTCCCCCCAGTGGTCCTCAGGTTGGGGACTGGCCGGTGGGGCTTTCAGACTCGGACAGCTCCACAGTCAAGTCTGTCTCCTCGCTCACCTTGAACGCCCGATGCTCAGAAGCTGAACTCCCCATAGTTTCTAAGGAGCTTCCAAGGAATTTTCAACTAGATCCTCACGAAACTCCCTGGCCTCCCAGTAAGGCGAGATGGCACGAGACTTTGCTGAGCAGCGGACCCCTACGGAAAGCAGAGAGAAATGTCTTGTCCCGTAGGGGGTCTTCCTTCTGGATGACTCTCTGGCACAATTAGGCCTCAGGCCCCAAACCTTCAGAGTCATAATGAAACTAAAGATAGACCTTTGAGGATTCTTCTTAAATTGAACAATCCCTGTTTCCCTTGGCCTAGCCAAATGCTGTATGCCTAAGTGTTCAAACTAGATTTCTTCCTTTATGGGACACTGGAAAGGCACCCACCGCAGCACTGCAGGTGCTTTGCCTTGTAACAAAGAACTCAGGACAGGGGCTGTGCCAGTGTCTAGAATGGAAATATGTTAAGCTAGAAAGCTAATCCCCATGTAGCTTTTTACCAAGCAACTCCCGGCTAAGAGCACTTCAACCTCAAGGGCTCAGCCTGCCATCCAAGAATTCTTCCGAAGTTTTAATAAATCTTTTCTTTAAAAAAGATTAATTCCATGACCCCAGATATGTTATGGGTTTTTTTTTTTAAATGAAAACCAATGTGCTGAGATTTCTTCCTATCTACTGCCATCTCGACCTGCATCCCTCCTCCTCTTACCTAATGGCTTTTCACTGAAAATACTTCGGGCCAATGCTGCTAAGCATTTGTGCTCTGCGTGGCTGGGGCTTCCTTCTGGGCAGGTGGGTGCCACACTGCCCCATCAGGCTGCCCCGAGGGGTGCTCCATGATTCGGGGGTTCACGGCCAACAAGTTTAACAGGATTGTGTCAGAACGCTCTTCTGAGGCCTAGAACTCCCCCGTGACCTTTCTCTAGGTTTTTATTTCTAATTTTTATAGGTCACTGTGCTTCTTCTGTTAACCTGTGTTAGGGAGCCGAGAATGAGTGGGTGGAAAGAAATGTGCTTTTCTGGTCACATGATCTCTGGACACGTGAGGGACCCCCTAACACTGCCTCAGTGCTCTTTGATCCATGTTTTGGAAAAATGAGCTTATATTCCCTTTCCTTCCGAATAGGAACAGAAAGAACTGTTGGGTCTTATCTGGGAGAAGAATATGAAGTAGAGGGAGATGGCGTCTCTCCACCAGTTTCTGTTGGTAGAGTGACACCTGGGACCCTCTGAGGGTGGCAGTGGCCTCAGTCGGTGTCTGTACGGAATAGCCTGGCCCTTGTCCAAGAGCTTGGACACCCCCAGTTCCATCCCTAGGGTGATTTTTCTGACCCAGAGTAACTAACGTCAGTAAACCCAAATATTTTGCCTTTTTTTTTTTTTTTTGAGACAGGGTCTTGCTTTGTAGTTCAGGTTGGCCCTGAGCTCACTATGGTGCCCAGGCAAGCCTTGAACTCAGCAATCCTCCTGCCTCTGCCTCCTGAGTGCTGGGATGACAGGCTTGAGCCACCGAGCCCGGCATTTTGCTCATTTTGTCTTTGAGTGGCACATACAGATAATACTAGACTACACTGTAAATTTTTGTGTCTTTATGGATATATAAGGTCTGATCAAAAAATATTGTGAATATTTTTTAAAAAACTTTTACCCTAAAAGACACATTGGATTAATCCTCCTCAACATACAGGCCTTGACTTCACACACACTTCTCCCATCATTCTTGCCGTTTGGGGAATCCATTCTGAGGTTCACTTCAGGTCTTCAGCTGCGCCGTGGCTGCTCCCTTCATGTCCTGAGTACAAAAAAATGTTTCCTTTTCATTTTGACTTGGGGAAAGAGCTCGAAGCCACACAGTGCCCGAGCTGGGCGTCAGGTGGGACAGGACGCACCCGAATGATTTCACCCCCCTGCCTTTCCACGGGACGGTGCTTGCATTCACCAGACTTTTGATCACATCTTGTGAAGACACTCACGCACAACGACTGCTAGAAGTGGCAAGAACAGTGAGATAAGCGTATTTGAAATAACGAGGGGTCTTGGAAGAGGCGTAATGGCAGGCTGTCTTTTTGTATAATAAATTTTTATTTTAAATCTTCATGTTTATTTTGATCCCACCTCTGATGATGGATAATGACGGATACAGACAGAGGGAGAGACACAGACAGACAGATAATTCTGAAATATTCTTTTTCCATCAAATTCTATTACTCTGGCAGTGAGTAGAGTCCTATCATTACTCGTATTTTCTGAAAGAAAAAAGTAAGTCTTAGAAGTTGCAGCAACCAATCTGAGATAAAATAGAAAGCGAACTGTAGCCTTGCTTAGGCCCAGTCCCAGCCCTTTCCCAGACCCTGCCCTCCCGGCGTCCAGAGGACGTTGATGGTTTCCGGAATCTCCCTCACGGACAGCCCCGGGGCCCCTCCCCAGCCCCATCCTCTCACCGTACCCCTCACATGGAGAGCTGAAGGCTCTCATTATTCCTCGTCAGATCTGGGGAACACAGGCCCGGGGCCGTGCCAGATGCTTCTTGAGGCCCTGGAGATATCAGAGCTCCCAGCCCAGACAACCGCTTGCCTTTAGGAGGCTGCACTCCACAGGCCCTCGCCCTTTAATTAGAGAAGGAGGCTACAGTGGAATTTAAGGCACATCTTCTGCTCAGACAACTTCGCTTCTCCAGCAATTTGCAGGCCTGCCTGCCTGGGCACCTGCCCATTCAGGTCCACTCACTGCCTCTCAATTTTTTTTTTTTTTTGAGACAGGGTCTCGCTTTGTAGTTCAGGCTGGCCCTGAGCTCACTATGTAGTCCAGGCAAGCCTCGAACTCAGCAATCCTCCTGTCTCTGCCTCCCAAGTGCTGGGATCACAGGCGTGAGCCACCACGCCTGGCACTGTGGTATGTGGTATTGATTGCTGGTGGGCGTGAGTCTCCATGCCCAGCATTGTATGTGGTTACCGGGGATCGAACTCAGGACCTTGCGCTTGCGAGGCAGGCACCAGAACCACTGAGCTAATCCTCCGGCCCGTGCCTCTCAATTTTTATGCCACTAGTGTTTCCCTGTTAGCCATTCTCATTCCTCCTCTTTGCCTGCACCTAAGGCCACTCTCAGAGCAGACAACCCGTAGTTATTTCCTTTTTTTCTTTTATTGCGACAACATCTCGCTGTGTAGTCCAGGCTGGCCTTGAACTTGGAACCTCAGCCTCCTACAAGAGGTTATTTTCTATGTTGATGTCTGGGCTGCTGTACTGCTGTAGAATTCAAACAGATCCTGGGGTCTGTATCAGGGAGAGGGCGTCAGTTTCGTACAGCCAGCCCGGCCTGAGAACTCTGTCACCCACCAGAGCGCGTGGGATGCTTCGTGTTCAGCGTCTGCAGCAACTAGATGTTCAGAGTCACACGAGTGAAAAAGGGCGCTCATGTTCAAGGACTCGGAGTCAGGGAGATTTTATCACTTCCACTCAAATATTAATAAAACAGTCTCGGTGGGAAAACAAAATGCCACTTGACTTTCTTATGGCAATCAACAATTCATTGGGAGGGAGAGTGATTTTATTGAACTCGAGAGATACTTGAAAGGAACGAATCAACTTATCAGTATGGAGCCACCTAAAATCTCTAGCTCGAGAAACAAATCTCTCCCCTCCCTTCTTTTTTTGCAGAAAGCAAAGCCAAAAAGGGTGTAACCTACCCGTCAGCACTTACATATTCATCACCCAGGACTCCAGCTGCCAAAGCAGGCAAGTGTGAGGCGTGACTTAGTCCCAGCCTTCTCAGTTGGCGAATATGAAATACTGGGTTTTAGGGGATGGTACAGAAATTAACGCGTTCCCCAGTCAAGTCCCATTGACTCTGGGGACATTTCAGAGGAGGCCAGGAACGAAGCAAAGAGATGAATGGGCCCAGTCAGCTGTGGGTGAGGAATACGGGCTTTATGGTTTTGTTTGCACCATTTGGGACTGTCTCTATTTGTGTCGTTTTCATTTAGAATGACGGTTGCCTTGAAATTTGTTGTATTGTTACTTTAGAAAATGACAGGACATTCTATCTGGAAATGTTCCCTGGCAACCAGAAGGGAAAAAGACTGGATCTACTTCCAAATGAACAGAAGGGGGGACATGTGGCTTCTGTGACCACAGCAAACAGCTGACATGCGTCACCCAGGCCAAAACACACGCTCTGCGGCCTTGTGCCCACCCGGCTCCCATGTGAGCTACCAGCAGGGGCTCAGGGAGACCTCCGGCCAAGACACGTTCCCTTCTCAGGTTTATGTATTAAATCAAGAACTAGGCCGGGTGTTGTCTTGGGGGGAGCGGGGGCTTTGATTTCCCACAAGGTCACAGAGAGGCTGCGAGCTGCTTGCTTACGGGGTTTGGTATTTGTTTCCAGGAGCTCGCCGGGCTCGCTGACACACCTCAGGTTGTTTTCGTGAATGCCAGGGGGCCACGACTGAAGAACAGCACTGGGCGCCAGCATTTACCGAGCATTTGCTTGCTGTGCGCCAGGCGCTGTTCCCAGACCTTACCTGAGCACTGTAATCACCCTGGCCTCCACCAGGAGGCGCTATCCTTAGCCCTAAGTAACTTCCCTTTGCCAAACAGAAAGTAGCAGAGCTGAGTCAACCCCACAGTCTACTTCCAGAAACCCCTCTCTCCTCACGCTAATAACAGTGCACACAAAAAGTGTCTACTTACAAGCCTCTACACACAAATAAGGGACGCTTGTTTGTTTTTGCCTTCAGCAATCCCTCTTCTGTATCTCTAATGACCTGTTAATTAGTGCATTGATCGAGTTGTATGCGTTTGGTTGAGGACACACCTGTCCCACACAACGTAGCGGGTGGGTGGCGGTGCCTCATGGACTGTTTCTGAGCATGGCCTGTCCTCTTGTGGCGTGGACACAGGGAAGAGGAACGGGCGGCAGAGGCCTCCTTAGCTGATCGATGCCTGCTCGTTCTCTGGCCGAACACTCCTCTCTGCCACTTCCTGTCCGCTCACTAGCTAGGAGAGGCGGGGCTCCTGCGGTGGATACTGCAGTGGTTCTCCGCATGGGGCGCCCAGCAGCTCTTCCCCTTATTATAGACAGCTCAGCTAGACAGAAATAGCACGGGCAGTCAGACAGGGCTAGGCCCTGGAGAGGGTCATGAGGAAGGTAAAAAATATTACAACGGAGGCACATCTGGTCGAGGCCAGGCCTCAAGGTCTAGATAAATGACCAGGCCCAAAATGAGTGGTAACAGCTGGTCTAGATGGGCATCGGTCACCGCCGTGCTGACCAAGACCCTCAGATTACTCCCTTCTTAAAAAATTCTCGTGTACACTTCTCCACGACTTGCTTCCCCATTAGATCAATGTTCCCGAAGTGACTATATTTGTAACCTTATTAATTAATTGTAGCTTTAACTGGAGTTTTACCCATGTGATCTATAAAAACACTCCATAAAACTTCTCCGGAAAGTGGAGTCCTCAGCCATCCACGTTGGGGCCCCTCCTGCCTCTCAAGAGCTCTCTTGAATAAATATTTCCTACTTAGACCTCTGTTGTTCCCTAGAACTCATTTTTCGGTTCTGAGGAACATGAACCCAGCATGTCAGACATCTAGCAGGTGGAGAGTTATAATATTCTCCCTATATCACTTAGAGGCCGTACATCAACCTCCCTTAGAAGGGCCTGAGCCTTGGGAAGAGGCTCCACGGCCCCAGTGACCTTAGGTGTCTGTCCCGGCTCTGTGACAGCCCCCTGCCCCGCCATGACCGGACAGGGGTGTCAGAGTCCTGCCGTCCTACAGATAGGGAAGCTGACCGTAGAGAGATTTAGTAACTGAACGAAAGGCATAGTCCTCACTGGTCTGAGACAGGACTCGGCCTGTGACTGTGTCTCCTAAAGCAGGCAGGGTTGTGGGGAAAGGAGTGCAGGGGTGAGGAAACATCACCGAGAGGTACCTTCGATGTACAGTCCACTTGGCTTTCGTGTCCTCCGTCACAGAGATCATTTCCAAAACTTCTCCACTGACCCGGCCCCGTGGCCCTTCCCAGGAGCCCCTGCTCCCTCTTCCGCGTCTCCGACACCCAGGAGGAGTGCGGTGGGCCAGTGCGCTCCTAAATTCCCAAAGCCGCAATTAAAACACAAACGTGGCTGATGTTACTTGTCTCCTTTACCAAACCTCAACCTTCTGTGGCAGTTTCGCTGGGAATTACTACTAATTCCTTATACTCATGACCGTCAGTGAGGATTACATTCGTTCATCACCAGGAGCCTCGCACGGGGAACCTTGTCTGAGCCAGACCCAGCTACATGACAAGCACTCAGCACAACAGGGAGAGGCAGAGTCTCACCAGCCTCAAGACAGAGGAGCCTCTGCTTTTAAAATCACACACCCGCCGGGCGTGGTGGCTCACGTCTGTCATCCCAGCACTCGGGAAGCAGAGGCAGGAGGATTGCTGAGGCCAACGCTTGCCTGGGCTCCATAGTGAGCTCAGGGCCAGCCTGAACTACAAAGCGAGACCCTGTCTCCAAAAAAAAAAAAAAAAATCACACACCCACCGCAAAGGAGGTTTTCACCAATTCAAATGAAACGGCAGAAGCGTGATCCCCTGGTGGCTGCTTGTCCTGAAAGCGGTAAATTCCTTCAGGAGCTGGGTGAAGCAGAAGAGGCAGCATCGCACGGGTCTCGATGTGCCCGTTGTCATGGTTCCTGCCTCTCCGAGAATGTGAATGAACAAGTAAATCGGGTTAGGATGAACACCTCTTGGATTTCCACTTGAAAACCAGAAGGCTTCTGGCCCTCAGATCTGAGATCTGAGAGTTAAACGCTGTTCTGAGGACTGTTAACAACCATTAGGTGGCTGGTTGTTTTTGGCTAGAGCCTCCATCTATCTACCTGGATTAAATAAAAATGGATAGCTATTGATATGTAAAACTACACACACATGTACCTGCACCACATAGATGCACACTCGTGCAGGTGTGCATACGTGGGACAATAGATGCCCGGTACCACTTGCAAGAGAAGAGAAGATGTATCTTTATCGGAGACTGCTGAGCAGCAGTGCCATGCAGAGACCCCGGCACCTTTGGCTGTGCTAAGGCTGTCCCCCTGCAAGAAAGCTAAGCTGAAGCTGCTGCCCTGTGACCACCAGACCCCTCCCCTCCCCACCAGATCCTCCTACCTGGCCCTCTTCAGAATAAGGAAGCTTTCATAAGCTGCCCCAAGATGCTGGGCCAGCTTTACTGGGAACCACACGTAAGAATCCTGAACCCACTCAAGACTTGTCTTCTATTTGATTCTCTTTTCATGAGAAAAAAAAAAAGTATGGATTTGGAATCAAAACCATTAGTCTCAATCTGGGCTCTCATACCTATTGTCCACATGATCATAAGCCCATTTCTTGACCTCTTGGAAAACCAAGTCCCCATCTCAAATGCAGGAATACTTGGGCCGGAGATTTAGCTCAGTGGTTCTGGTGCTTGCCTAGCAGGTTCAAGGGCCCTGGTTCGAACCCCCATAACCACATACAACAATACCAGGCAGGGTGACTCATACCCACCAGCAATCAGTATCATGTATCACAGTGCCAGGCGTGGTGGCTCACACCTGTAATCCCAG
>PVIC010057550.1:0-10626 GCA_004025085.1 Thryonomys swinderianus
AAAAAAAAAAAAAAAAAAAAAAAAAAAAAGTAGACTAAAATTTATAACTAAAAAGAGCTTAAAATACCATGTGAAATGTGATCTATCTAATGTTATATAACATAAAATATTTATTTTCATAGAAAAGACTGGAAAGAAATTGTCTGTTGAACACTTACCACTGACTATGCCTAAGTGGAGGAGGATACATACATTCAATTTGCTTATTTTGATTTTGTTCTTATTTTCCCAATTTTAATACGTGTAAGTTTTAATACATATTACTTTTATAAAGCTAGAGACAAAATTAATATCCTTTGGGGTAGCTCAGTGGCAGTGTGCTTGTCTACTATGCTCAAAGACCTGGGCTCACCCCCCTTAACAAATTCAAATTTTTGTCAAGTCTTTCAGTAAATTCAAGTCTTTGAGTTTTAGCCTTCAGAAACAATTTCATTATATTTGTAAGAAGCCTTTTTAAAATTATAAGTCATGGAAAGATTTCTAACTCCATGTATGCATACAGAGGACCTCTTGTGCACACTCTTGGCCAGGAAGTTCCTGCTCTGTCTTGACCTTTACCTCAGCCACACAATCTGACATTTCCCAGTCTGCTCTTTTTTTAAAATTTGAATCTTTATTGGTACATTATATATACACATCATGATCACACACAATATTGAGAATTTGTACCAGCATATGACACAATTTAATTCTCATTTTTTTCCATTCTCCCACCCACTCTATAACTCCCCGCCCCTATATACATAAGCTTTGTTTCCCTTGTTTTACTGCTATCATATTTTTTCTTTCTCCTGTTACTTACCCCTACACACCATTTCCCTTTAATATTTACTATTTCATAATATCTACCATATATTTTAGAGCTCATTTACCTCTTCAGTTTCTCATACCAGAGAAAAGATATGATATTTACAGATCTGTGACCTATTTATTTCACTTATGATTATGTCCTGAAAATACATCCAGTACTCAAACTTATCACTCTTTATGGCAGAGTAATACTCCATTTTATAGAAAAACCACATCTTTATCTAGTCTCCAGCTGATAGGCATTTGGGTTGTTTCCAAGATTTAGCTATCACTAACTGAGCTGCTATGAACATAGGTGCACATATGTTACTGGGATATGAATTTTTAAATTCTTTTGTATACATACCTAGCAGGGGAATAACAGGATCAAATGGGATCTCTAATCCAAGTTTTTTTTTTAGGAATCTTCACACTGATCTCCATAGTAGTTGTACCAGTCTACATTCCCACCAACAGTGGAGAAGTGTTCCTTTCTGCAGCCTCGCCAGCATTTGTTGCTGGCTAATTTTGAGATAGCAGCCATTCTTTGTGGAGTAAAATGGAATCTCAGTGTTGTTTTCAACTGCTTCTCTCAAATGACTAGAGATGTTGAACATTTCTTCATATGTTTCTTAGCTGCTTTTATTTCTTCCTCTGAAAAGTGTCAGTTCATTTCAGATGCCCATTTTTGAATTGGGGGCAGGGCTGAATTTTTTAAAGCTCTTTGTATATTCTAGGTAGCCCTTTGTCTGAGAAACTGCTGGTAAAAATTTTTTTTCCCAATTTGTTGGTTGTCTTTTTGCTCTGCTGGAGGTTTCTTTTGCATGCAGAAGCTTTTCAATAGGATGAGATCCCTGTGTTGATTTCTTTTGCTAGTTCTCATGCTATAGAGGTTTTGTTCATAAAGTGTTTCCCTAAGCCAGTGTCTCCAAGAGTTCTGCCTAACCTGTTTTGTGGAAGGCTTAGTGTTTCTGCTTCAATATTTGTGTCTCTCATCTACTTTGATTTTAATTTAGTACATGATGAAAGAGTTAGATCTAGCTTTAGCCTTTGATCAGTCTGCTCTTTTTTTTTTTTTTTTTTTGAGGCAGGGTCTCGCTTTGTAGTTCAGACTGGCCCTGAGCTCACTATGTAGCCCAGGCAAGCCTCGAACTCAGCAATCCTCCTGTCTCTGCCTCCCAAGTGCTGGGATTACAGGCGTGAGCCACCACGCCTGGCAAGGTAAAGCTTCAATCTGCTCTTTTGAGAGGCACAAGCTTCAGTGGATGAGACAAGGTCGCTAGAGTTTGATACATTTTGGCAAAAGTACCTTGTTCCTTAATTTCTTTGTGCTTCATTTATTTTAAAGTGGAAAAATAGGCACAAGTATCTTGTTCCTTAATTTCTTTGTGCTTCATTTATTTTAAAGTAGAAAAATAATCTTTCTTTTTCTTTCTCTCTCTTTCTCTCTCTCTCTTTCTTTCTTTCTTTCTTTCTTTCTTTCTTTCTTTCTTTCTTCCTTCCTTCCTTCCTTCCTTCCTCTTTCTTTCTTTCTTTCTTTCTTTCTTTCTTTCTTTCTTTCTTTCTTTCTTTCTTTCTTTCTTTCTTTCTTTCTTTCTTTCTTTCTTTCTTTCTTTCTTTCTTTCTCTTTCTTCTTTCGACAGGGTCTTGCTGTGTAGTTCAGGCTGGCCCTGAGCTCACTATGTAGCCCAGGCAAGACTTGAACTCAGCAATCCTCCTGCCTCTGCCTCCCGAGTGCTGGGATTACAGGCATGAGCTGCCATGCTCAGCACTGTGGTATATGGTATTGATTGCTGGTGGGCATGAGTCACCACGCCCGGCATTGTATGTGGTTACCAGGATCGGACTCAGGACCTTGCACTTGCAAGGCAGGCACCAGAACCACTGTGCTAAATCTCTGGCCCAGAAAAATAATTTCAATATAAATTCTTCAGTGTCAGTTCCCTTCAGTTCTGATCACAATCTCAAAGCGTACCAACCTTCCTGTACCTCTGGGCATCAGAAGATTTAACTCTATTTTAAGCAAGGACCAATAATGCTTTTTTACTTTTATTCTTTTCTTTTGGCCCTGTTTTGAAGTTTCTATTACCCAAACACCCAGAATTCCCAAAAACATTTTTGAAATGCTACCAATATAAGATAAAAAGTGCTGGACTGTATCATGTTGTTCTTTGGCTGGAGAAGAACTCCTAGATGAGATGGAAGGAACAGAGTTGATTAGGAGGTCAGTTCCATTAGATAATGAGCCACACTGACTCCAGTCACAAGCCTGCCGCTGACCAGAAGCTCAGGCATCTTTGGCTATTCCAGATGCTTTCTGGTTGGTACAAAGTTGAGTTCAAGTTAATGTGGTTTCCTTAGCTGACCTTTGAAAAAATGAGGCAGGTGGTGCCATGTGTTTTGGGTGGGTTAAAACACTGGATATGTCTTTATTTTCTGTGTTTGTCTCACATCAGGACTACGACCTCATTTCTATAGAAATGCAAAATGTGTGGAGTGCTCTGTGACTAGTAAGACTGAGTGACATATTTTAGATAATTTTTAGACCTGAAACTCATGTGAGATAAACTAAGGGAGAAATAAAACCCTGGAGTCTGGATTTAGTCTGGAAACCTCATCTAAATTTCTCTGATTTTATTCTTCCTTAAGGAAAAATAAGATGGAGGATGTATTGAGATAAGTTTTCAAATAATCAGGAGAAAACACACCAGAGGAAGACTGGAGTTATCCAGATAACAGACAAAGAGAAATCTGGAGTAAAGTGATGACTCATTCTGTATGTTTATACAGTCTGAGTTTTTTGTTTAATTGTCATCTCTTCACTTAGTGTTACATACAAGATAAATTAGTCTCCAGACAAGTTTATATTTTTTTTGATTAGAAAAAAATTCATCCTAAAATAGTATAGTAGAGAGGACAGAGATTGGTACTGGCATGTGGTATTATATTATGTGACACCAGCAGGAGCAATGAGAGAAAGATGAAAAATTAAAGAACCAAGAGTTAAGAAGTTATTAGGTAAATTAGAATGTGTCTATCCAACATTCCAAAACCCACTTATCCATCTCCTCATCATGCAGCCATGTGTCTGTTCAGTCATCCATCCATCCATCCACCCACCCATCAGTCCATTCATTTCTTCACTCATTTAACCATTCATCATATATTTAGCCTTTACTTTAGAGTTAAGCACAATTACAAGTGTTGCAAGAACAACTGTAAAAAAAAGGCTAATCCATTTCTTACTTATGATATCACAGTAAAGATGAGTAAGTTTGCACAAATAGTCACAATGTAATTCTTCCTACGTGAGGTAAGGTAGCACATGAAGGGAACATGTAGAAGACAGAATCAAGTGAGAGAAGGGGCATAGGGGTGGTCAGAAAATCTTGAAGAGGTAAGATTCAGGTTGAAAACAGATGTGTGAATGTCTGCGACATTGGGATCTTCTTAGCTTGTCTCTCTGAGTCTCCAAGCACAGGGATAGGCTTGGCTATGTTGAAGAGAAAAGAGAAGTTTTCCAGATAAAGATGTTAGCCACCAACCTGGCATTTGGTTGAAATGATATTCCAAAGAGCTTCAAAAGAAAACCACTCTACTTCCAATCATTCATCAGTCCTAAGCCAATATACTGTTTATCAACAACCTACTGAGGTGTTTTTCATTAAATCTCTCAGTGGATACATGGTTGTGTGTCTGTGGTTACTGGACTTCTAATCCAAGGTGCATTTTAAAATAGCTAGATCCAGGATGATCTTTCCTTTTCCTGGTCTCCTGGGGTCTGAGCTGTCCCATGAAGCCCCAGATACTGTGTGTAAATTGAGAAGATTCTTCCATTAGCAGGTCAGTTCATCCAAATTTTACTTCTTCAGTCTGGCTGCCCTAGCCCCAAACATACACCTATAGACAGACCCAAAGTAGCCAAGAGTAACAGATCATCAGTTCCCACAAGGAGGCTAACCATTTAGCTTTAAAGAGATGTGGCAAATTTATTTATCCACTTTTCTTTAACCAGGAGATTAACCTCTCTGATTATATATATTTATATGAAAGATGACAAGATAAAAGTTCTCCCGAGCTCACAAATTCATGGATTCTAGTATTCTTGGTAACGTGGTCCTCCTCTGGGAAACATGTCTAGTGTGAGCAGAAGCTATTGAGTTAAATCAGGCATAGCACTGAATGGAAATGTTTACGGGATAGAGAGAGGGGGGTCCCTGGAGCTGAGGCAGCGGCTTCCCAAACAAACACCTTGCAGAGAGCACAACCCACACTGCCTCCTGGAAGCCCTCACGTCCTCCCACAAAGGGCGGAAAGTTGACATCACTGTATCTGGGGTAGGTCAGGGAATATGTTAGTGATCTAGCATCCCTGCAATTGGAGGAGGGTACCTTCTGAAATGGGACTAGAAAACATGCACGGGGCACCTTGAAGGCCTGGCTGGTTGTGCTTATGTTGGGCAGGAGGGTCTGATTCCCAGTCAGGGCTCAATCTGTGCTCAGGGGATGGCCAGGACTGTTTTAAAAAGGGAAATGAATGCAGTTGATGTGTGACAGTGAGATGCAGCTGCAGTGGTTCGGTTACATACTCAGCAGGGCGCCTCCCCTGACAAGTGCATCCTAATTACATTCCTGGGACCACGGCCATCTTCTCCATCAGTTAAGGAGCCAGCATTCCTGTCAGCAGGGTGAATCAGTGTCTCGGTTCTTTTCCTTGGAGGAGACATAGGGTGTAACGAGAAACCACTGGGACAGCTACCATGCACAGACACTTCCCTGAGTGCCGGACTCAACACTTAGCACTCACTAGTTCTGTGACCCTCACAATAACCCCTGTCACTATCCTCATTTTATATATAAGGAAAACAGATCAGAACTATTAAATCAAATGCCCATAGAACAAAATGGTTAAATTGGGACCCTTTGACCTGGGACTATATGCTGTATCCCTGTGCTACACTGTAATTATCCTCAAGCCAATATGGTTGCATATTCAAAATTAACTTTTGCAGTTCATTGTCATGGCACACATTTGTAATCCTAATACTTGGGAGGCTGAAACAGGAGGATTGCTGTGAGTTTGAGGCCGTCTGAACTTACAGTGAGACCTCGTCTCCAAAAACAATAAAATAAAGTAAAACTTTGCTTCATCTATAATACTCTATGAAAATATAATACTATATGAAAATTAAAAAACATAAAAATAAAAGTTATGTCTAGTACCACCAGAAATGACCCTTAATAGTTGGGAGATATATGCACATAGATTTCAAAGGTGGTGCATACTCTGTATATTTTCAGCTATGATCCTTGAATTTTGTATTTATCCAGTTCATTTATGCTAAAGCGAGTGTGCTGTGGAGGGACTTTAGGTGACCACGGAAGGATATGCAAATGTCAAATCACAGCTCCTCCCCCGCCCGGATCACAGTCTAGCAGGGGAGATAAGACAAGGGAAGGAGCTCTGAGAATTTTAATCATGTCTTGTTGTCCCAGCACAGGGAGGAAATCATTATGGGAAAAAGTGAAAGAGTGGAAACCAGCCTGTTCTAGGAGACACAGTGGAGAAGGACAGAACTGGATCTAGGAGATAAAATGGAGGTGCCTCAGGGTGCTGCAATGAATGGGGAGTCTGAAGGGCCAGCATGGGAAAAGGGCTTCGCTGTGCGCCATTGGGCATATGATACAGGCTGCACATCTGATCTAATAGTCATCATTCTGTCAGAACTCCGGATCTGTGGAGTCCAAAGAGTGCTGAGCAGCCCGCTACACCCAAGATGAGCAAACATCTTTGACAAGCCTTCCGCGAGCATCTTTGCAGGGACCCATCTGGGGCCTGTCTCTAATCGTTTTACATTGCGGGAGGAAGTTAAATACAGAGAGGGAGAGTAAGCAATAATGGAGTAAGACGTTGCGGGTCCTGCAAGGACTCTGTCAAGAAACCCACTTCTCTAGAGATAAGCTGTCTGGCACAAGCTAGACACACCTGGGCGCCAGATGTGAGCTCTTGTGTGTGAGCCACAGCAGGTCCAGCTGTGGCTCAAGACGTGGGCTGGGCTTTTGATCATGGGTAGAAGAGCAATTCATTACACAGTACGGGATAAGAGGTTCCAGAGCTGGAGTGTGAACAGGCAAGGTTCTCACCCTTCGCTTTTCTTTCATCTTATCTTCTGGGGCCTCTTCAATATCTGGTGACAACTGTGCTTCTAATGAGGTCTGAGGTTTGCCTCCACTGACTTGATGGCTTGCTTACTGCTTCCAAAGATGCAGGGAGTCTCCTAAAATATCAGGTGATTTTATTTCCTGCCTAGGTGAGAGGAAAGGTAAGAGAATACATAAAGTGCGATAAATAGCTAATGTTTTGTTTCTTTAAAACATTAAATTGAAATGGCTTTCTTCACTGAGCTCTTGCAGCAGGACAGGAGTGACTTAGTGAATGCTGGCAAGTTGCTGTGAAGGAGTCTCCTGCATTTTAGGTGGTTATTGGAGTGAGGGAGGGTCAGTGCGGAAGAGTTTAGAGCCTTGTGAATCTTACCTTCATTTTTACTCCTAGAAGACACTGACCTGCAATGTACCTTGCTATGATGAAGAAAGGAAAATGTTTCTTGAGACTAAGAAAAGCAAATTGCTGGGTGGCAATTATTCCAGAAACTAGAAACTCCTATTAGCCCTATCTCAACTGTGTCTGAACTGCGTTCACTATAAATTTTGCTGCTCTGTGAAGATATTCCTTCCCAGAAGCAAACGACGCTTTTACATGGAGTCTAAAAGTATGTACGTCCTGAGGTCACTGGGGTTAGATTATTTCTTGAGGTTCTTAAAATAGAGGGTGATCTTAGCTGAAGTTCCCTCCTCACAGGAGACAGAGAAGATGAAGGGGCGTGGCCCATGTAGCTCGCTGTGAAGCAGTCTGGAGTCGTCACCCTTATGGTGACCCTCAGGTGACATGTGTGGAGGAGGTCTGTGCTCCTTCCTATGCATCCAAATGCTCCATTTCCAGAGGACCCTCTTCTCTTGTCCAGTAACAACCTCCTGTGATTTCCAGAGCATTCCCTTCGTGGAAGACCTATTTAACCTTAACTTTCCTTTGGGACAATGTGTGTTTTTAATACAGTCAAATATATATAATGTAAAATTTATCATCATATCCATTTTTAATGTATAGTTCAGAGCCACTAAATGTGTTTATTTGGGAGCAACTTCCACCACTATCCATCTCCAGAACTTTTTCATTGTTTTCAGGTGAAACTCTCTTGAATCTCAATTCTGCACTTCCCCCTCCTCCAATCCCCTGTGGAACTCTGCTGTACTTTCTGTCTATAATTTTCACTATTCAGGTACCTCAAATAGGTGGAATTATACAATATTCATCTTTTTTGTTTGGCTTATTTTGTCATGCACAATGTTTCAACATTCATCCATGTTGTAGCATCAGTACAAATCTCATTATTTTTCAGGCTGAATATTATTGCGCTGTATGTCCTGTACTTCAACAATATCTTCATCTGTGGATAGACATTTAGGTTTGACTCTACCTTTTGATTATTATAATGTTTTGAACATTAGTGTACTAATACCTGTGTAAATTTCTGCATTCAATCCTTTGACTATGTATCCAGGAAAGGAGCTGCTGGATCGTAATTTATGCTTAATTGTTTTAAGTACTCACCAAACTGCTTTCCACAGTGGTGGCACCGTTTTATATTTTCACTGGCAGTGAACTAGGGTTTGATTTCTCCACATCCTTGCCATTAGTTTCTGCTTTTCTGGGTAAAAGGAATCCTAGTAATATGAAGTATTATTTCATTTGAGTTTTGCTTTACACCTTCCTAGTGGTTGGTGATGCCATTTTCTCCTGTGATTATTGGTCATTTCTATATTTTTGATGAAATGTCCACACATCTTTTCTCATTTTTTCAGTTAGTTGTTGAGTTATATTTCTTTATATATTCTGAACATCAATTCCTTGTCAGATATGTGATTTGAAAATATTTCCTCCTATTCTGTCCCTTTCTTTTTCATTTTTCTTGATAATAACTTTTGATGATCAAAATTTTTAAATTTTGATGAGTGCAACTTATTTATTTTTTCTTTTGTTGCTTATATTTGTGGTATTACATTCAAGGAAAATTGGCAAATTCAACATTGTGAAGTTTCCTCCTGCATTTTCTTCTAAGAGTTTTATAGTTTTAGATATTTGACTTTTGATTTATTTTGAATTAATTTTTGCATATGGTGAAGAGGTTACACTTCATACTTAAGTTCTGGGTATGCACCTAATGCTAAGTTTCTGAAGATACTTTTTGTAACAAAACTTACCCTGTTCCTGTACCTTCTCTAGGCAATATATGGCAGCAGAGGCTTATTTTGTATCATTTGGATTCCTAGTTTATTCTCTTCTACCACACAACAGATAGTAGAGGATGGAGCTAAGATCCTAAGGGTTACTGACTATATGAATTCAATGTAGACAACTCTAGATTCCAGAACCCTCAACAATCACACTGTCCATCTTCATAAGGGCGACATGACACAATCTTTTTTTTTTTTTTTGAGACAGGGTCTTGCTTTGTAGTTCAGACTGGCACTGAGCTATTATTCCAGGCAAGCCTTGAACTCAGCAATCCTCCTGTCTCTGCCTCCCGAGTGCTGGGATTACAGGTGTGAGCCAGCATGCCCGGCACTGTGGTATGAGGTATTGATTGTTGGTGGGTGTGAGTCTCCACACCCAGCATTGTATGTGGTTATCGGGGATCGAACTCAGGACCTTGAGCCTGCGAGGCAGGCGCCGGAACCACTGAGCTAACCCTCTGGCCCGACATGACACAATCTTTGTCTCTGCTTTCCTTTCAGTTCTCTTGCCAACCTAGTGGATACAGTTGTGTTTACTTGTGATGAACTGACTACACTCTGTAAAACGGGCAGCCTGCTGGAACCGGCTGGGCTGAAGGAGACAGGCAGAAGCTTCTTTAGCTCCACAGACAACTCTCAGACTATGTACTGTATTTAATAGAGGTGGTTGACTTATGAATTTCTGTTTTCCAATGAGACTGTGAAATTGTTAGATTTCTCACTCCCAGAATGGTGCCTGGGATACACACTATTAACTGAACCAGTAGCACTCATTTCTTCCAGGCTATGGTAACGTGCAAAGGCAGTAAAATGCTGTTTTTTGTTTGTTTGTTTGTTTGTTTATTTGTTTTTGAGACAGGGTCTCGCTTTGTAGTTCAGGCTGGCCCTGAGCTCACTATGCAGTCCAGGCAAGCCTCGAACTCAGCAGTCTTCCTGTCTCTGCATCCTGAGTGCTGGGATTACAGGCGTGAGCCACCAGCCCAGCATTGTGGTATGTGGTACTGATTGCTGGTGGGCGTGAGTCTCCATGCCCAGCATTGTATGTGGTTACCGGGGATCAAACTCAGGACCTTGCGCTTGCGAGACAGGCGCCGGAACCACTGAGCTAACCCTCCGGCCCAGTAAAATGCTGTTTTAATTATTCAGTCATCCAGCTGTAATCAGTGAAGGGTGATGATGATTGATCGGAATGATATGTAGTAGATTTTTATGAAATTTCAAAGTTGAACATCCATGTCTTTATTAAAAAGGAAGTGGAGCCAACCACAACAAACTTTATCTCTCACCTGCTGCTCAAAATAAATGGAATCTTGGAATAAATATCTTATGGAAACCAAGCAAGTACTCACTGTTCAAAAAATTCTCATAATGAAATATTTCATTCAAAGAAATGAGATCACATCATAACATTCCCGCCATTGTTCTGAATATCCATGCAAATAGAAGGTGTTGCGTACCTAGGACAGGTGCAAGACTTTCACATTGT
>PVIC010057551.1:0-10631 GCA_004025085.1 Thryonomys swinderianus
TTGGCCTGCTAAGGACCAAACCCATGCTCCCCGAAGACCCCCAGTACTTTATGTCTTTGGAAAAGAGATGATACATGGCTCAAAATTAAGTCTGCTGTCCGAAGTTTCAGCCAAAAAGCAAGTTCCAGCGTCTATCCTAAGATGAGCCCACAGGAGGCCTCAGGTCCCACATGATGTAGATCAGTGCTTGGCAAGCTCTCAGAAAGGGCAGGCCACAGCTTTATTTAGCCCCTCTAATTTAAGGTTGTACATGCCAGGAATACGTAGGAGCAGTTGAAGTCTCTTGACTCAACCGTTCACATACACACAGCAGATATGGTTTCTTAAGTGTTCAGGAGCCTTCTTTTAAATTTCAACTGCAAAGGTGATTTGGCCAGTTTTGTGTGATCCTCACCTTGGTATTTCCTTGCTAGAATATCTGTATGGATCTGTGTGGATCCCTTAATCTGTCAGGACAAAAGTAGTCACATACATACACACACACCCGCTCCTGTGCCATTATGCCTGCAATTTCCTAGGTGATAACAGAATTTGTTGCTGAAAGCCAAGTCCCAGTGTTCCCTTTTCCCTAGCCCTCAAGGCTCTTCTCTATCTGCTGTGGGAGGCAGGTAGCCCTTTGCCGCAGGCAGCTTCCACCTCTGTCAGGAATGCTGTTTGTCAGGCTGAGCACCTAGGCCTGCCAGAGCCCACCCAAGCCCTGGGGCTCTCTCACCCTCCTCCTCACTGTCTTAGCCCTCTTCCTCCAAGCTTTGCTCCTTCTGTGCCTTGCTGCTTCAGCGTCACTGCTGCATAGGTGTCTGGCCTGATTTGTAGGACCAGGAGAGATTTCCCTCGAAAGCCCCTTAGGGGCACCAATCATAACACTACATACACGAAACGATGCTTACATACATATGGTTTAATGGCTCTCTTCGGTATTGAACTCTGAAAGCCATGAAGACAGAGGAAGTGCCTACTTTATTCTGCAAGAGCTTCCCAAGAGGAAATAAAACTAATAATTATAAGGATGACTAACAACGAGCTCATGTACATGCTCACAACCATCGGTGAGGCGTGTGTTATTACTCTCACTGTGTGAGGGCCGAGGACACGGAAGCATGGAGAGGTTAAGGATCTGGCCTCAGGCCACCTAGCCAGGAAGTGATAGTCCTGGGATTTCAACTGCAGAAATAAGTTTGCAGAATCTATGGTCTACACTCTAGTGCTTCTCCCTGGGACTGAAATCCAAACGGAAGTGAAATGAAATAACCATCTCTAACATTTCCTCAGTTATCATCAGAAATAGGGCTCTCCTCAGGCCTCAGAAATGGCTTTTGTGTTAGAAACTGGAAGGCATGTGGAAGTAACAATGTATTTATCCACAGTCTTGTTTTAGAAGTTCCCGCCAGATACATTTGCTTTCTGCCTTGGTAGTGAGAGAACATCTCGGGCTCCCCTTCCTTCACATTACACGTAGACATCCCTAAAACTTATACAGGGATTAGCGCAAGGTCTCCTAGATAAAACAAGGCCGGTACTTGGGAGGCTGAGTCAGGAGTATCACCAAGAGCTCAAGGCCAGTGTTTGAATTGTGCTACCATGGGCTACATGGTTAGTCCCAGGCAAGCCTAGGAGTCATATTCACAGTGAGGCCCTGCCTAAATTTTTTTTAAAAGGCCAAAAAAGCTGTGCTATACTGGATTATTTCAGATTAGACTCATTCACTCACCACAGAAAAATCCTCAAATAACAGTAGTTTGTTTCTCTTTCATGGTAACTAATTCCCAAGGCTGTCAGCCCCAGGTTAGGACATGGACTTTTACAGTGACAGGGGCTATAGATGAAGAAGTGAAGCAGGGCTGTGTTCAGTGGTGTGTGTCTGTAATCCCAGTTACTTGGGAATCTGTGGCAGGAAGATGATAATTTTATGGCTAGCCTGGATAATTTAGAGATATTCTGTATCAAAATTAAATTTAAAGAAAAGGTCTGGGGCACAATCCCCTGCACCCCACTTATCCTCCCTGAAGATGCAAATCAGGAAGCAAGAAATAAAAAGACTGGAGCTTAGGACAGACAACTAAGAAAGATATATAGAACAGAAAGTCATCGTCCCTGAGGCGAGAACCAAAACCCAGGGTGTTGGAGATCGAGGTCCATCTCTCTTGTTGCTTTGCCATGTAGAGCTTTCGATCTCAAAGTCACCTTATATCCAAGAGGGTGTTTAGTGCTTCAACCATTTCTTTTCTAGTCTGGTCAGTAGAAATGAAAAAGGAATGGGATGCCCTTTTACCTTTAATGATACCTCCCAGAAGTTACATAAGCCCTATTTACTTATAGTTCATTGATCATAATTTAAACTCAAACCCAAGCCTATCTGCAAGGGATGCTGGGAAATGTAGACTTTATTCAAGATAGCCAAGTTCCTGCCTAAAATTTCAGTTTTACTTTAAGAGTAAGGGCAGATTTTATATTGTGCAACTGGCCGTCTCATGAAGCTATAATGGAAACATGGAGTCATGAATATAGATTCTATACAATGAAAGCATCATGAAGTCATGAATATAGATTCTATACAATGAAAGCATCATGAAGTCTAAAGGAGCAAAGGGTATGTATCTGGTTAAGAGATCAAGGAAAATTCCATAGAGGAAAGATGATCAAAATGGGCTTTGAAGCTTGTGAAGAATATCCCTGGGATAGATGAATTGCAAAAGGGCATTCGGATAGGGAAAAAAGCAAGATAAATCATGGAGATTGAAATGAACAGAATGTATTCCCTTGTTTGGAGTTTAAGGTCCAAGTTAGGGATCAGTAGATGGTGAAGCTATAATGGAAACATGGAGTCATTTCGGGAAGTATTTGAATGTCAAAGCAATGAATCTGTATTTATTAGATTGATCAGGGAGGAGTGACTAAAGAGTTTGGGGCAGAATGCTAATATATTCTTTCCAATATAACTATAAGAACAGGGCAACACCTTTGGGGTGGGTGGCTGTTGGTAGGACCAAAAATCTAAGGAAAAATCCTGGACCATTCATCAAAACAGGAAATTCAAGGAATGTGATGGAGTTGGAGGTGGGACATAGGAAGGAGGTGTGTGGTCAGTTCGAGGGACACTGAGTTTGGAGAATCTTTGGTGTAGCTAGATAAAGATGTATGCCTGAAAATCATATATGAGAATCCAGAGGCGAATCAAGGACTGCGCTACAGATACGTACTTGAGTCTTCATCATAGAAACAATTACAGAACACCATGTAGAAATGAGATTTTAAGAGTTTGAAAATACAAATAGAGAAGAGGAGGTTATTATCAAGAGCATTGCAAAATAAGACTTTTAAGAATGAAGGGAATCAATGCCATTGTCAACTACTTTGACTTCAGGGAAGATTAAGATTAAGAAGAAAAATAAACCATCAGAAGTAACTGGTAATTAGTAGCAGTTTCTCAGACAAAAGGCTACTTTCTATAATATATAAAGAACTTAATGGGCCGGAGATTTAGCTCAGTGGTTCCAGCGCCTGACTCACAAGCACAAGGTCCTGAGTTCAATCCCGGGTAACCACATACAATGCTGGGCATGGTGACTCACGCCCACCAGCCATCAATACCACATACCACAGTGCCAGTTGGTTGTGGTGGCTCCCACCGTAATCCCACTTGGGAGGCAGAGACAGGAGGATTTCTGAGTTCGAGGCTTGTCTGGGCTACATAGTGAGCTCAGGGCCAGCCTGAACTACAAAGTGAAACCCTATCTCAAATATATATACATATGAAGAACTTAAAAAAATCAGTCCCCTCAAATTTAAAGACCCAGTTCAAAAATGGACATCTGAAATGAACAGACACTTCTCAGAGGAAGGAGTAAAAGCGACCAAGAAGCGTATGAAGAAATACTCAACATCACTGGTCATTTGAGAGATACAGATGAAAACAACACTGAGGTTTCATCTCACTCTACAAAGAATTGCTGCTATTGCAAAATTAACCAGCAATAAATGCTGGTGAGGCTGTGGGGAGAAAGGAACCCTTCTCCACTGTTGGTGGGATTGTAGACTGGTGCAACCATAGTGGAGGTCAGTGTGGAGATTTCTCAGGAAACTAGGATTAGAGGTCTCACTTGACCCTGCTATTCCCCTGCTGGGAATATACTTGAAAGAATTAAGAGAATCATATCATAGAGACATATGTGCACCCATGTTTATAGCAGCTCAGTTTGTGATAGCTAAATCTTGGAAACAACCCAGATGCCCATCAACTGCAGACTGGATAAAGAAGATGAGTTTTTTAAAATAAATAAATAAATAAATAAATAAATGGAGTATTACTCTGCCATAAAGAATGACAAGATCAATCCATTTAGGTGCAAATGGAGACACCTGGAGGATATACTAATAAGTAAAATCAATAGATCACAGATAGACAAATTCTGGATCTTCTGTTTGACATGAACACCTGTAGATGCAAATGAGCTCTAAAAGTATGACAGCTTTTATAGAGTGGGAAATTTCCATAGGAAATTTGGTGTGGGAATGTAATGAGGGGAAGGAATAAATATGATACAGAAAGAAAATAAAAGAGTATGTATAAAGGGGGTGGGGAGGTGTGGGTGGGTAGGGATATGGGTGAAAATGAGAATTAACTTGTGTCATACACTGGTACAAATTCCCCAATGTTATACGTGATTGTGAGATATATATAAATTGTACCAATAAAGAATTGAATTTTTTTTTTTTTGCTTTTTGGAGACAGGGTCTTGCTTTGTAGTTCAGGCTGGCCCTGAGCTCACTATGGTGCCCAGGCAAGCTGCCGCGAACTCAGCAATCCTCCTGTCTCTGCCTCCCGAGTGCTGGGATTACAGGCGTGAGCCACCACACCCAGCATTATATGTGGGAACCGGGGATCGAACTCAGGTCCTTACACTTGCGAGGCAGGCGCCGGAACCACTGAGCTAACCCTCCGGCCCTAAAGAATTGAATTTTAAAAAATAAAATAAAGTGGAGTATTACTCTGCCATAAAGAATGATAAGTTTGAGTCATTTATACTCAAATGGACACACCTTGAGACACACTAATAAATGAAATAAATAGGTCATAGACATGTAAATACCGTATCTTTTCTTTGGTATCAGAACCTATAGATATAAATGAGCTCTGGAATGTATGATAGATTTTGTGAAATAGTAAATATTCAAAGGGAAAGGTGTAGGGGATTGTAATGAGCGAAAATAATGAAATTAAAGAAGAAAAATAAAGCATATAGGGGGTGGGGGTTGTGAGGTGGGTAGGGATATGAGTAAAAATGAGAATTAACTTGTGTCATATACTGGTACAAATTTTGCAATGTTGAATGTGATCATGAGGTGTCTATAAAATATACCAATAAAGAATTCAATTTAAAAAAAAGAGACATGACTAGTAAAACCAAGGAACCAAGGCAAAGAACAAGGAGAAATACTGCAATTGCAAGGCCAAGTGTGGGTAAGCAATAATGGAGAGAGGTGCCAGCTGTGTACTGCCTTCTGAGTGGTGGATGTGTAAGTGAGTTGGGCACAGATAGACCCTCATTTAAAAAACTGTGGGACGCCAAACTGGAAGAGCCCTTTGAAATCCCACCTAATTCCCTAGTGAATTGCATTGGGAACAGAACCTTGTCTGAAGAAAGAAACCTAACTACTTCATCCCTTAAGTGTTTCTAATCAAGAACCAGTGTTCCCCCGTCCCATGGGAAACCCCATGAAGAAGACTTGCATGACTCCACTCTATTTAGCAATATTTTAAATATTCCCAAGGCTCGTAGTCTGACAGCAGTGCATAAACTATCAGTCTTTCATGAGGAGATACAATGTCTCCTGTGGAGATCCTGGTCCTAGTTAGAGTAAACAGTGACTGAAGTCTGAAGGCAGACAGAATTTTAGGGTCTGTTAGGCCTTGAAAACTAGAAAATAGATCTAGTCCACTGACCTCTTTGAGTCCCGAGCCTCATCTGATATGTCCTCAGTTGTCAAAGATGGAGTCAAGCATGGAGCCCTTTGTGGGTTTCTGGAGAACACTTCCAGCTACTTCACAGTGGAGTCTCAAGACACCAGGTGAGATTTTTGTTCTTTCGTCAGCAAAATTTCCAAAGGAAAGAATTGGGCCTGGGCCCAGAAGATGCTGATAGAAGGCCAGACACTTACAGGAAAAATTAAAATCCTACATAAGGAAAGAGCTATGTAATTTTAATTTTTTATTTTTATTTATTTATTTTTTATTTATTTATTTTTTTAGACAGCATCTTGCTTTGTAGTTCAGGCTGGCTCTGAGCTCACTATGTAGCCCAGGCAAGCCTGGAACTCAGCAATCCTCCTGCCTCTGCCTCCCGAGTGCTGGGATGACAGGCGTGAGCCACCACGCCCGGCACTGTGGCATGTGGTATTGATGGCTGGTGGGCGTGAGTCTCCACGCCCAGCATTGTATGCGGTTTCCAGGGAACAAACTCAGGACCTTGCGCTTGTGAGGCAGGTGCCAGAAGCACTGAGCTAACCCTCCAGCTCAGTAATTTTAAATTTTTTTAATGCTGTACTCACCTGAATTTTAAACTTTAGAAATGAAAGCATGAAATCACTATTCAATATATTCATCAACAACAAAAATCATACCTTAGGTCATCTGGAGCAGAAATTTGGTAACTAGAAAGCAGTAACCCCCCATTTCCCTTCCCCTCAGCCCCTGGTGACTTCTTGTCTACTTTCTGTGTCTAGGAGTTAGCCTGTACTAGTTGTGTCACACACATGGCATCATACAATATGTGTGTTTCCCCTCGCTTCTTTAACTTAGCAGGTTTTCAAGGCTTACATGAGGGGAAGAAGAGGAATGGGGCTCAGGCATTGGGGAGTACAGGGTGGGAAAAGGTGAGCAAGACCACTGCGGGAGAGAAGTGGGTGGATGGAGACCGGATTCTCAGCACACGGACAGAGACAGGGAAAGAGCCGACGGGCGGGAGCTGTGGCTAACAGGAAGACCCTGGTTCCAGACGTGGCGAGGTGCCGTCAGTCAGGAGCGGCTTCGGGACCCCTCACCAGCTCTGCAGCGGTGCGGCCATGTCACTTCCGCATGGGGAACGGACCTGTGTGTTTATTTTCGAACTGAATATTTCCTTTTGAAATTAAAAAAATGTATTTACCTGTGGCACAGGCTTTCCATATTTATGAAGCAACACTTTCTGTTGTAAAGATCACCTTTAGAATCTTAGAGATGTCTATATCATAGCTTTAGCCTTAAGATATATATTCCTAAAATGTTTATTTCATAAAACAAGGAGATATCACTATACATCTACCAGAAAGACCAAAATACTGTTAACCCCACATGGTGACAAGAATGTGAAGCAACACTCATTCATTTCTACTGGGAAAGCAAAGAATGTACCACAACTTACTTTATTTAGTTATTTTAAATTTTTATTACTTTTCATTGCAGCCACTTTAAAAAGACAACTTAGCAGTTTCTTAAAAGCCAGGCACATTTTTTTACCATATGATCCAGCAATCACCTTCCTTAGTATTTCCCTCAATAAGTTGAAAAAGTATATCAATATAGAAGCCAACAGCCAGTCACATTAGTCCGTGTCTATAATTCCTGCTTTTGAGGAGGCTGAGACAGAAAGACCATAAGTTTGAGCCCAGAATGGGGAAGTTAGCAACTTGGATAAATCCTGTCTCAGAATAAAATTTTTTTAAATTAAAAAGAGCTGGTGATGTAGTGCCGTGAGAAGACCCTGAGTTCAATTTCAGTAAGGGGGTGCTGGTGGCAAACTTACACACAAAGGGGTACTCCATATTTACTTATATTTGCTACAGTTCCTGAGCAACCAAGATGTCTTTCAAAAATAGATCAACTGTGTACATTGATTGGAACAGTCAAATACTATTCAGCAATAAGTACAGAAGGATTATCAATGTGCAAGAATTCATGGATAAATCAAAACTATGTGAAAGAGGCTAACCTGAAGAGGCAGCTTACTATAATGATTCCACCTAAATAGGATTCCTGAAAAGGCAAAGCTAGGGAGAGAGTAAAAATCCCTGATTTCCCCCATGGGACAGGAAGGGGTGGGTACATAGGTAAAACACAAGAAATTTGGATTTTTAGGTATCTGTCTGGTACCCTAATGATGGAACTATATCATTAGGCATATCGCAAACCTCACAGAACTGTACACACAAAGAATGTTGTAAACTATGTAGAGCGAATGTAAACTACGAAGTCTGGTTAGCAGTAATGTGTCAATATTGTTTCATCAATTGTCCAAACTTACCACACGAATGCATAACATTGATACTAGGAGAAATTAGGTGCCCCAGACAGAGTAACAGAAAAGAAGAGTGGTTACATGGAATCTCTCTGCACTTACTGCTCAGTTTTTCTCTAAACTTAAAGCTGCTCTAAAAAGTAGTCTATTAATGAAAGAAAGAGGGAAAGGTAGAGGGGGGAAAAAAAGCAGTAAAAAGGCCACATCTTCCTCCCCAAGGTTGTTTCCCCTTTAATTATTTTGCGGTTGTTGCTATTTGTTATCTGTACAAGGATACTACGGAGACTAAAAGGCATTTGGATTTGATTTGTAAAATAACCACTCAAAAGAAAGACATAAATTTTGATTTCCACTGTAAACATGAGGATTTACAGAGCCAAACAGTTTAAATCTCTCCAAGAGCAAAGATTATCTAAAATCCTTGGAATGGCACCAAGACTTTTACCACACTTCTCAGCTTGTCACTCCTTCTGGAAGGAGCCAGATGCTTCCCCTGGAATGAGATCTTCACAGTAACCCTGCTTAGTGAGGGTTTAGTCCATCAGTGGGAGCCTGGCTCCGGGGCAGTGACACTGTTTTATATTTCCTAACTGTACTTGTTTCCTAGAGGTGACACAACAAATTACAGTTTGTTTCTCAGACTCTGCGGGAGCTGGGTTCCAGGACCTCCTCTTGGGTCCCCAAATCTGCAGATGTTCAAGCCTCTCACCTAAAATAGCAGTGCGTATGCATCTAAATCACACACACCCGTGTAGATTAAGTCATCTCTAGCTAATGTACAATAGCTAACCCAACGTGAACGCTGTGCAAGTGGTTCTAACTGCACTGTTCAGAGGGAATAATGACAAGGGCATGTGTGTGGTACACGCATTCAGTAGAGATGGAAATTTTTGGAGATTTTTGTCTTGCAGTAGGTGGAAACCATGGACTTGAAAGCTGTGGATACACAGAGATGACTGTACTATAAAGTAGGTAGCTTAAAACAAGAGACATGGACAGACTTGGGGCAGAATCCTGCTTAATCCCTTCCCAGCTTCTGGTGCTGCCTGCCTATCTTTGGGATTCCTTGGCTCGGAGTTGCGTCTTTTGTCTCAGCCTCTGCACAGTGTTGTCCCTGTGGATCTGCCTCTCTGTCTCTTGTCTCCTAAGGACACCAGTCATATCAGATTTAAGGCCCCCCTCCTCTGCTATGATCTCATCCTAACTTGATTCTATCTGCAGCAACCTATTTCCAAATAAGGCTGCGTTCTGGAGTGCTTGGGGGTTAGGGTGCCAATACATCTTTTTGGGGACATGGTTCAATAAAGAGCCGTGGGCACGTTTTGGCCTTCAGCCCAAAGGAAACTTTTCCTAGGAATAACACCTATTTAGAAGAGCCTCCCCCCACCCCAGTTACGGGTTCATTTGCCTGTAGGATTCTGAAAGTTTTGCATATTTACAGGGGAATTCTTTTGGGCTAGAGAAATCTCCTTTGTATCTTAGTGGTATCCGGGTTTTCCCTTCCTACCTTCCCTTGTTTGCTTGATTTTTAGCCCTTCACAGAGTTATTCTACACTATTAACAATTCCTCATGTCTTAGGAGATGTAACCCGTGCCATGTTCTCGGGGATCAATGATCACTCTTCCTTGGACCATCCTTCAAGCACTGGAGAAAACTCAGGCTCCCTCCTTGGCCCTCGGTTCCATGCTACACATGTTGTGAGTGTGTCTACTATCACGGCTTAGTTATATGTTCATGAGTTCCATGTCTATGTCTCTAGCTTTGACTGTTTTTCCGAAGTCCAGACCTGCTCGCTCAGTTGCTCCCTGCACATCTCCACTAGAGCCCTGTACGAGCTTCTCGAATGGAAGCGTGCAGACAAAGTCACTCCTTGCCTGTGTTGCGCGCCTCAGACAGAGCACCAGCAGCCTCATCTTGCCCGTCTTTTCCAACCCCTCCCGTGTGAACTGCACTTCTGCCTCTCTGAAGTGTCTGTCTCTCTTTGTGCTCCTACCTTGAAGTCTACATTACGCTGTCGGTATACCCTGCCTGGATTACTTCAGTAGCCTCGTGGCACTGTTTGCTTCCCACCCAAAACCACTACCCACCAAGCACTCAGAGAGAAAATGTCAGTGTGAAACTGGTTGTATCAGTGGCTCTCCATGCTGCAGGGTAAAGTTCACCTTCCTTGGCAAGGTACCAGGAGGTAGCCTTCTGCACTTTGAGCCTCGCCTTCTGGTTTGCTTTACCTCCCGTCCCAAGTCCCAGTCACATCCAACTACTTACTGGACCTGATGGCCATTATGGAAGTGTGTGTGTTTACTTCACTTAAACCCTTTTGTCTGCCTGGAGTGCTCTCCTGTCTCCACTCCTAGCTACTC
>PVIC010057552.1:0-10631 GCA_004025085.1 Thryonomys swinderianus
GCACTGTGGTATGTGGTATTGATGGCTGTTGGGCGTGAGTCTCCACGCCCAGCATTGTATGTGGTTACCGGGGATCGAACTCAGGACCCTGTGCTTGCAAGGCAGCTGCCGGAACCACTGAGCTAACCCTCCGGCCCAAGGTTCAGTCTCGTTATGCCTACAACTCTCCTACCACTTGTTCCCCTGCATCCTATGGGTCTGAAACAGTGGCACAAATGTCTGCCTACCCCAGGGGTCTCCCGTATCCAGTATTGGCTTTGACTTAATTTCTTGTGCTAGGCTGGGATCCAGTTTCAGGAGCCACACATAGTCTTCACCACCACAATAGCTCCTACTGCACAGACCGGTGACCTAGGGTAGGAATTAACCCCTCCCACTGCCATGCGTGTCATTGGCAATGATCCACGTACGGATAGGAGAAAGGGCCAGGGCAGTCCCACTTTGCTGCACGTGGGCCATCACACCCTCAAAGCCTACAAGTGTCACGCTAGCCAGCAAGTTCCTCCCTCTCCTGGAGTCCTTGCAGGGGTATTCACTGCCATGATGTGAGGATGGAGTCGCACCCCCTATGCGTACACTCAGTAAAGCTCACTTGTGCTGCTTGTATTCTAGCCCCGTGGATCCAGCACCGTCAGCATCTTCCCAGGTCTATGCTGTGCCCCTTGCCAGTACAGGATTGCCCTTCCTTGCAACTTTCTTGGTGTATGCTCCTCTCGTTTGCTTAGTAGCCTCTGCATTACCCAGTGAGATCTTGCAAAGGAGGAAGGGTGCTCCCGGAGAGGGGCCACCCGAGGCTTTGTGGGACGTGGCCCTGGTGTCTTTCAGCTCAGGGCACCTGCTGGCTCCTGCTGGGGAAGCAAGTGTGCCCCGTGAGCTCCAAGGCTTCGGGGTGGAGTCTGCGAAACCAGCGCCCTCGGGACATCGTCCGTCTCCATTTCTCCCCAGCCCCATTTTAGCCTTTGAGGTTATTCCCAGCAGAGCTCACCCTGCATAGCGGGCAGGCCTGTTAGCTGGGGGTCTTTGGGGAGTTCGGTACTTCTGGCTACGAAATCGTGTTGACCCGATGCGCCTCAGCTTTATCTGTTCAGCTTCTGTAAGAGATCAGGGCCTCCGTGTGGCCACTCAGGTGACCTTCTGGGTCTTCTACTTCACTCTGAACTGTTCGGCAGTGCCCACTTGTTTCTCATTACCTCTCTGCAGAGTCACAACACAAGTGTAATCACTGGCTGCCTCTGACGTCTGTGTGGAAGTTCTCTCTGCTGCCTGCAGTGGGCCGAATCAGCTTCCCCATAATGTTGACACCTTCCCCGGGATGCTTCCTAGGTACAGAAGAGTGAAGCTTGGAGCAATAGGCCAGCTCGTGCTGGAGATCACGCGCGGCCCCCGCAGTGCTCAGGATGACAGCCTCTTCGTCATTCTGTTGGTGAGTGAGCCGGTCCTGACAGTTTCTTCCTTTTCTCAGGATCACTCTTTTTTTTTTAATTGAATTCTTTATTGGTACAATTTATATACATCTCAAAATCACATATAACATTGGGAAATTTGTACCAGTATATGAAGAACTCAAACAGATCAGCCTCCCCAAGTTTAAAGACCCAATTCAAAAATGGGCAACTGAAATGAACAGACACTTCTCAGAGGCAGAAATCAAAGCAGCCAAGAAACATATGAAGAAATGCTCAACATCTCTGGTCATTCGAGAGATGCAAATGAACACTCTTGGTATTTCAGGTCCTCCAAAAGTGTAGAGGGCAACAGGCGCAAGATGGCTGTGCAGCAAGACAGAAGGGGCCGCGGGGAGGGGAGTCAGGGAGAGTCGTCAGAGACCCTGAAGGAAAAGGGGCGGCAGGACAGGAATGGCAGATGAAGTTTAGTTGTGGCATCCCCATCGCCGACTGGAAACTGCCCTGAGGAAGCCTGAGCTCGGGGCAGACTCAGAGCGGGGCCCACAGAAGTGGCAGCTGGCACGTGTCAGTCCACTTTACCCCCTGCAGCCGAAGACCTGTGGGGCGTGTTTGCATGGCCACCTCGGGGACGCAGTCGTAAAGCAACCAGTGTTCTTGTTTGTCTGAGAGACTGGAGCAGGTTCAGGCGGGAAACAGAAAGTGAAGTTTGAAGTACGTAACCATGGTGGTGGAAAGGATGTGAAGATTACTCAGAGAGGGGAGCGGAGATTTGGCTCAGTGATTCCGGCACCTGTAAGAGCAAGGTCCTGAGTTTGATCCCCAGTAGCCACATACAACAGTACCGGGTGTGGTGACTACCGTCCACCAGCGATCAGTACCACATACCACAATGCCTGGTGTGGTGGCTCATGCCTGTGATCCCAGCATTCAGGAGGCAGAGGCAGGAGGATTCCTGAGTTCGAGGCTTGCCTGGGCTACATGGTGAGCTCAGGGCCAACCTGAACTACAAATCGAGACCCTGTCTCAAAAAAAAAAAATTACTCAGAAAGGAGACTTAGTTCAATCACTGAGGGACCCAGAGAGGCTGCTTCTCTGTATAAGAATGCTTCTCAGATATAACAGCAAGCCTCAGTTTATAGCAGCAGTAACCTCTGTGGTTATTTATGTGTAACTCAGGGACACAAGAACAAAGATGTAGAAGGAGAACATTACCAACATTTTTGTCAGAGGATAAGGAAAGAAATGAGACGGCTTGTTACATGACATATGTCAACCTAGTTTAAATAAGCTTATTCAGCAGGAAGCTTATTGGAGGGCAGGAAAAACACAATGGCCAAAGCAAACATCTCTGAAAATAAAGAATAACTTGCTTTTAATTTTGCTTACCTGTCCTACAGATGTGCTCTAAACTTTTTTTTTTTTTTTTTTTTGAGACAGGGTCTCGCCTTGTAGTTCCGGCTGGCCCTGAGCTCACTATGTAGCCCAGGCAAGCCTTGAACTCAGCAATCCTCCTGCCTCTGCCTCCCGAGTGCTGGGATGACAGGCGTGAGCCACCACACCCGGCACTGTGGTATGTGGTACTGATTGCTGGGGGGCGTGAGTCTCCGTGCCCAGCACTGTTGTATGTGGTTACCAGGGATCAAACTCAGGACCTTGTGCTTGTGAGGCAGGGGCCGGAACCACTGAGCTAAATCTCCAGCCCAATCTGCTCTAAACTTTAACCATGCATTCCAGGAGCCTGGAACTTGTGTTCCAAAAGCCTTTTTTTAGACAGGATATCACAATATGGTTTAGGGTGGCCTTGAACTCACTATGCATCCCACGCTGGCCTGAAAGTTGTAATGATCCTCCTGCCTCAGCCTCTAGTGTACTAGGATTACAGCCATGGATGACCAGGTCCAGCCAAAGGTCTCTTCTTTATCCAGTTCACTTTGATCAATACTTTGGTCAAAGTCTCCCCACATTAGATGATACGTAGGATTCACTTGGAAATTTTTTTCTGTGGCTGCAGAGAGGAGTCTGAGCTGGAGTTACAGGTCTAGGAGGCACTGGTTCTCTCGGACGACTTTCAAGGGCCTGTTTGTATTTCCCATGGCAGTGTTACCTGACAGGCTTCCTTCTGAACCCCTTCTGAACCCCTCGCTTCACCTCATAGGACATGAACCTTTGCTGAACTTCTTCCTTCCAGTTAATTCCTACATAGGTTTCGATGCTAGCAGTAGGTCCCAGCCGTGTATTCCTGCCAGGATGCCTCGTTTGGACCACACAGTGTCACTTAAGTGAAGTTCTTGGCTTTTGTTGCCTGTGGTAAGCAAGTGTTTGTCATCATTAATGCATTAGATTCCACAGAAGAAAGACCTAGTTTATTCTCATTATCACAGTCCTTTATGTTTAATGAAGTCAGTGCAAAGGAGTGCACTGTCTAGTCTCAAAGCATTTCTCCTTTGTGAAATACAGGCTCACATTCCTGTGAACCTCTAGTGACATTTTCATCAATGAATCAAATATAGATAGTACAGTTCAGGCTGTGGGACCTCCATCCACCTGAACCTGGGCAATGCCCTAGAGACAACCCTCTAACCTTTGTCCTAAGGCCTACTATCTGGAAGAAGAGATAAGAAAAACAAAGACCCCTGGAAATTCCAAAGTCTCAAACCAGGATGCATGTGTCCCACGTTCCCACATGATCTCTAATAACTTTTCTTCACTTAGAGCTTATTACATGTTCATGATATGGACCGCATATCACACATTCAGTTATAAAAGAGTGAATTATGAGAAAGTACCTATGCAATAGATTGAGCTGACATGACTCAGTACCCTGTCAATCATGTTGTTAATCACACTCTGGAAGACCCAATCGGAAGCACCTTAGACCTGGTGCAACATTTTAAATTCTTCGACCCCATCACATTAGCTTTTGTTGGTTTCCTTTGCATTGCCCGGACACTGCTTCACTCTGAGTGTGCTATCACCTAATTAAACTTTGTTGAATTTTCTGCTTTTTTCTTTACCATCACATGCCAGGTCCAGTCCTTTGTTCATCAGGTACAAGAACCAGGGACCTGTCTGGGACCCCGGCACACATAGTAATACAGGGACACCTAACCTTGTTTCACATGTCAGTTTGCTTAAAGGCACCTTGTTTACTGGGTACCACTGATTCATTTGTATGGGCCTTATGCATCACAGCACTCCAACTGATGTTTGAACTGAGCTTCTCTGACAAATCTATTTTCTCTGTAGGGCACAGGAGAGCCATTATATGAACAGGGTAACTAGACAGCTCTTCAGTACTTTGCTTGTGGCCATATTTATTACAAAGCTACCAGCACAGAACACAAAAATGCAAAATATGTGGCACAGAATAGACTGAGAAAAGAATATTTGCTTATGGCTTAGAGAGAAAGAGCTTAGCTTTTTGAGCTCAGCTGGGAATACACCTGGTCTTTGAGTGACTGTCATTTTCTCCCCAGTCTCCACATATCCCTAAATGTCCTTGAAGATGCACCTGTATTGATGATATTGAGTTATAAATAAAATTTAGCAAATAGGCAAGTTAGCAATGATGGAATCTAGATCTAAATATAATAGGGACAGATTTGTCTCATGTATTTGTCCAGTCTATTGTTGATACATGTTTGGATTCTTTCCAGTTTAGACATATTACACACAGTGCTGCTACCAACATTGTGCCCCATGTTTCTTGGAACCTAGATGCAATATTTCTCCAGTGCAGGGCTTTCCAATTTTTTTTTTTTTTGAGACAGGGTCTCGCTTTGTAGTTCAGGCTGGCCCTGAGCTCACTATGTAGCCCAGGCAAGCCTCGAACTCAGCAGTCCTCCTGCCTCTGCCTCTTGAGTGCTGGAATTACAGGCGTGAGCCACCACGTCTGGCATTGTATGTGGTTACTGGGGATCGAACTCAGGACCTTACACTTGCAAGGCAGGCACCGGAACCACTGAGCTAAATCTCCGGCCCGGGCTTTCCAACTTTTGAAACCCTTAGGCTCAGAGCAGTGACGTAGCCTCTACTAGATCTATTGCCCTCTGGCATCCCCTGGTTTGCTTGAATATGCCCCTGTACAGCCGGCTCATTTCACTCCTTTGAGCTATACAAGTGTTAATTTCCGGTGGGCCACAGAATAGAATTAAATGGCTGGGAAGCTGTGTCTATAAGTGGGAGTGGAATTGTTGATTCAGACTTCAGGTCTAACATTATCAGATTATGCCAGCTATTCTTCCAAGTGCTTGCTCTAATTTACCTTTCAACAGTGGATTGTTTCACTGTTGTTGTTGGTCTATATTCTCATCAACATTTGTTATCAGACAACAAGCTTTTCTCCATTTGATAGTTATGAAATGTGCCTTCTGGCTTTTAATATGTAATTCTTTGATTAGTAATGATATTGAGAATTTTTTCATTGTGTTGGGCTTTGCAGTTTTCAGTGAAATGCCTTTTTACTGTCTCTTTTCCATTTCTTCCCTTTTTATGTACATGTTTATTTGTACACAATTTGTGTATGTTTATTTGATTTCTCTCTGTACTTTACATTTTTTGGTACTGGGGAATACATAAGGGTATTTATTCCACAGAGTTACAGAATCAAAATTGCCCAGGTAGGACTTGTACTTGTGATCTTCTTGCCTTAGCTTTGCAAAATGTTGGGATTATAGGCCTGGCTTCTGGGTTTTAACTTTATGATAATTTCATGTGATATAATTATCATCTGATTTCCATCTGACCTTTATTTCCTTTCTTGTGCCTGTTAATGAAAAAGATTCTTCTATTTTTGAGAACATTTTATTTTGTTTCTTTTTTATTGGTGTATGTTTGTGATGTATTATAACTATATCTATTTTAGGGAATCTGTACATATAAACATCATGTCTTAATATTTTTTGATCCCCTTCCTGCCCCCTAGTACCATCCTCTCTCCTCATACACTGCTTTCCTTCCCCATCTCCAAAAACGTTTACCTTCCTGTTTCCTACCATCTCTCCTTTACTGTACTCCTTAACTCATTTCTATTTTGGTTTTCTCATCTAAGAGAAACCATGTGATATTTAACCTTCTGTTTCACAACATTTTAATATGAAAAGTTTCAAACATACAGAAAAATCTTAGGAATGTTGCAATGAATACAGAGTATCTGGGTTCCACTGTGAACATTTTATTATACTTATTTGTCACATATACATCCCTTCTTCACCCATAAATCCATACTATTTTGGGTGTCTTGCAAGGTAAATATCAAACTATTTAAATTTAATGTGCTAGAATTTTAAAATCTTCTTTAGTGACTGGAGTTTTTAAAAATGCTTTGTTTATGAAATCCTTCCTTGTCCTAAGGCCATAACATCATTCTTCCATACACTCTTAGTTTTTATATCCACTAAGAGTTAAGTTTTATGATGAAAAACAGGAATTCATTTCATTTTCTTCTCCAACCTGATACCCAATTGTCTCTGCTGTTGATACTAAAAAGGTCATCCTCTTCTAACTGCTTCTTTGGTCACTTCTTTGTTATAAACTATGAGAATGTTTGGGAAGCCCCAATCCTTTTCCCTTAGCCAATTTGAGGAGCCCTGACATTTTCATAATACTGACTCTCCCCATCTGAGAATATGGAGTACTCCTGGTTTCAGTCAGATATTTCAGTAAGGCCTTATTGTTTTTCCCATGGAGATAATGGATGACTTTCATCAAGTTTATTCTGATGTATTTTCAGCATATACAGTATCATAAATTAGATTTTAAAAATTCATCTTTTTTTTTTTTTTGAGACAGGGTCTTGCTTTGTAGTTCAGGCTGGCCCTGAGCTCACTATGTAGCCCAGGCAAGCCTTGAACTCAGCAATCCTCCTGCCTCTGCCTCCCAAGTGCTGGGATTACAGGCGTGAGCCACCATGCCCAGCACTGTGGTATGTGGTACTGATTGCTGGTGGGCCTGAGTCACCACACCCTGTATTGTTGTATGTGGTTACCGGGAATCAAACCAGCGACCTTGCGTTTGCTAGGCAGGAGCCAGAACCACTGAGCCAAATCTCTGGCCCAAAAATTCATCTTTTTGTGTTCATCCTATATTTAGTAAGGATTTCTGTATATTGACTCTGTTCAGGAATTTTTCTGTATCTTTTCACTATTTTTTGGTGTGGGGGTGGTACTGGGGTTTGAACCCAGGGCCTTTGCATTGGACTACATCTAACACCTGTTTTTAAAGTTTTCTTTTAATTTTTTTTTTTTTGAGACAGGGTCTCACTTTGTAGTTTAGGCTGGCCTTGAGCTCACTTTGTAGCCCAGGCAAACCTGGAACTCAGCAATCCTTCTATCTCTGCCTCCTGAGGGCTGGGATTACAGGCGTGAATCACCATGCCCAGCATTGTGGTATGTGGTACTGATTTTTGGTGGGCCTGAGTCGCCTGGAATTATTGCATGTGGTTATTGGGAATCAAACCAGGGACCTTGTGCTTCCTAGGTAGGCGCCAGAATCACTGAGCTAAATGTCTAGCCCTTCTTTAATTTTTTTTTTGTATGTGTGGTATCTGGGATTGAACTCTTTTAAATTTTTTTGTAAAGGGTCTTGCTAGCCGAGGCTGGACTTGAACACTTTTGATTCTCCTGCCTCAGCCTCCCAGATTGCTGGGATTATAGCCTCACTGCCATGCCTAGCTTGTCATTAATTCTTATAATTAATCATTTCACTTTTCTTGGGACAGAATCAATTTACCCACAATAGTGAGAGACTGTATTTCTTTAAACTTTACTCTTCATGTAGTTTTCTTGCTTTGTGAGACTTTCTGGGTATTCCTGTACAATGTCAAATATAAGTAATAAGAGCAGACATACTTGGTTTTATCCCTGATTTTACAGTAAAACTCCTCAACTGGGTGTGGTGGCTCATGCCTGTAATCTCAGCACTCGGGAGGCAGAGGCAGGAGGATTGCTGAGTTTGACGCTTGCCTGGGCTACATATGAGCTCAGGGCCAGCCTGAACTACAAAGCGAGATTCTGTCTCCAAAAACAAAAACCAAAAAAAACAACTCCTCAATGTTTCCCCATTAAATGTGATGTTTCTTATAAATTCTTTATCAGTTTAAAATAATTCCTATTACTGATTTCTTAAAACTGAAAAAAAATCACAAATGTTTCCTTACCTACATAGTGTTTGTAGTCTGTAATGGTGTCCTTTTTCTCCTCTTGTTCGTATTTATTTATTTATTTTTGAGACAGGGTCTCACTTTGTAGTTTAGGCTGGCTCTGAGCTCACTGTGTAGTCCAGGCAAGCCTCGAACTCAGCAATCCTCCCGTCTCTGCCTCCCAAGTGCTGGGATTACAGGCGTGAGCCACCACGTCTGGCATTGTGGTATGCGGTGCTGATTGTTGGTGGGCGTGTCTCCACACCCAGCATTATATGTGGTTACCGGGGATCGAACTCAGGACCTATGCGCTTGCGAGGCAGGCGCCGGAACAACTGAGCTAACCCTCCAGCCCCCAGAGTCTTGCTTTTGTAGTTCAGGCTGGCTCTGAGCTCACTACGTAACCCAGGCAAGCCTCAAACTCAGCAATTCTCCTGCCTCTGCCTCCCGAGTGCTGGGATTACAGCTATGAGCCACTACGTCTGGCTCTGTTGTGTTATTTATAAATATTTGGGGATTTCTCAGATATTATTCTATTACTGATTTATAGTTTAGTTGTATTGTGGTCAAAGAACACACTTTGTATGACTTCAATTATTTAAAATCTTTTGATCAAATTTGGTTATTAATTGTATGAATTGTTGGTGAGTTTTTTTTTTTGGTCTTCTATGTAGAGGATTATATCAACTACAAATAATAATAATTTGACTCCTTTCTTTCCTATACATATCATTTTTATTTCTTTATCTTCCCTGGTTGCTCTTGCTAATATTTCAAGAAGTATATTGAACAGGAGTGCTAATAGTGGACATCTTTATCTTATTTCTGATTTGAGAGAAAATACTTTCAATATTTCTTCCTTTAATACAATATTGGTAGTAGGTCTGTTACAAATGGCTTTTATTGAATTGAGATAAGATACTTATATATCTATTTTCTTCAGGCTTTGCTCATAAAAATTGTTGGATTTTGTCAAAGGTTTTTTTTCTGTCTCTTGAGATAACCATGTGATTTTTTTTTTTTTGAGACAGGGTCTTGCTTTGTATTTTAGGCTGGCCCTGAGTTCACTATGTAGCACAGGCAAGCCTGGAACTCACAGCAGTGTTCCTGCCTCTGACTCCCGAGTGCTGGGATTACAAGTGTGAGCCACCAGTGTGTGTGATTACCAAGTGTGTGTGGTACTGATTGCCGGTGGGCATGAGTCAGCATGTCCAGCACTGTGGTATGTAGTTACTGGGATCGAACTCAGGACCTTACACTTGCCAGGCAGACACCAGAACCACTGAGCTAAATCCCCAGCCTAATCATGCAATTTTTGTCCTTGCCTTTGTTTATATAACAGATTACACTCATTGATTTGTGTATGTTGAACTATCCCTGTATCTCTGGGATGAAGCCTACTTGGTCAAGTTTTATGATCTTTTTCATGATTTATTACATTTTGTTTACAAGTATCTTTTTTAGGTTGTGTGTGTGTGTGTGTGTGTGTTTGTCTTTATTAAAGAGATTGGCCTGTAATTCTTTTTCACTTGGGTCCTTGTTTTGTTTTAGAATCAGGATAACGCTAGACTCTAGGAATGACTTTGGGGATACTCCTTCCTTTTCAATTTCATTGAAGTTGGGGAGTATTGGCACAGTTATTCCCTGAAGTTCTTGTGGCATTCAGTCGTGAATCTGTTGTGTCCAAGGCTTTTCTTAGTTGGTAGAATTTTATTTTTATTACTGCTCCAATTTCATTGCCTCTTGTTGGGTTATTCAGAGTGTTTTATATCTTCTTAGTTCAAATTTCATAATACATATATATCTAGGAATTTGTCCATTTCTTCTGAGTTCTCTAAAATATTGGAATATAGGATTTTGCAGTAGTTATTAATAATCTTCTTGACTTCAGCAGTGTCTATGTGTGGTTTCAACTTTTTTATTTCTAATTGCATCAATTGCCCCGCCCTTTTTTTTTCTTAGTCAGGGTCTCGCTTTGTAGTCCAGGCTGGCCCTGAGCTCACTATGTAGCCCAGGCAAGCCTCGAACTCAGCAATCCTCCTGCCTCTGCCTCCCAAGTGCTGGGATGACAGGCGTGAGCCACCATG
>PVIC010057553.1:0-10546 GCA_004025085.1 Thryonomys swinderianus
TCACTTTCAATTTTTAGTCATGATGAAATAGCTTCTCATTCTATCTAAGCATTTTCAGATGGCACAATGTGAGAGATACCATGACGTCACTGCTCAAATTCCATCTCTTTGAAAAGCTTTGCTACTACTAAACTTAATTGGAAATAGTGGTCTGTTAGTAGTGTTAAGGGGCAAAAATGAGGTCTGAACTCAACATGAAAATGTATTATGAATTGCTTCCTGTAGATGGCTTGTTTAATGATAGAGGTTAATTCATGTCAGTGGTTTTCAGAGTGTTGATATCACAAACTAAAATGAAAGCTTTCATATAAATAGAAATATATTAATTAAAGATAGGAGATTCTGACGATCACCATTTCTAGTAAACAAACACAAAATATTCTAATTCTATAATCCTGTGTTTATGTCAGCCTTGAAATGCCATTGATATGACTATCAGTTTACTAGAAAATAGTGTACTGGATCTTTGAATTTTGGGGATATTATTTTTTGAAGTCTTTAAATATTCTAGGTATTAGTCCTTTGAAGAATAGTCCCCCAAAACTCTTCACACTCTGTGGATAATCTCTTCACTATGATAATTTCTTTTGGTGTGCAAAACATTTTAATAAGATGATATCTTAGTTGTCCATTTCTTGTAATATTTTCCATGCTATTAGGGTTTTGTTCATAAAGTCTTTTAATATAACTATGTCATCAAGAGTTCTACCTATTTTATCTTCCAGCACATTTAGCTGTTAGAATATTTAGATCTTCTATCATTTTTTTTTTAATTTTAGCTTGGTTCCTGGTGAGAGACATGAGTCTGGTTTACTCTTGAACATGTGGAATCTAGAAGATATTTGGCCCCTTTGTTGAAGATAATGTGTTTTGAGTTGTTTCTGTATCTTCTAATCTGTCTGTGATCCTTCCGTCTGAGTTTTTGTTTTTGTTTTTTTTTTTTGCTAGTTCCACTCTTAACATTGTTTATCTTTTAATCACAGTAACTTAGAAGTACACTTTCAAGTCAGGGATTATGTACCTCTTGCTTTGCCTTTGTTGTCTAGAACTGTTTTTAATAGTAAGTCTCTCTTAGTTCCAAATAAATTTTAGGATACTTTTCTCTAATTCTGTGAGATATGTTATTAATGATTTTTACTGGTATTGTATTAAACCTCAACAATTGTGGAAGTATGGACATTTCCACTATGCTGATTATTCCTATCAAACAGAAAGGAATATTTTTCCATTTTTCTGGTATTCTCTTTGATCTTCTTTTTCAGAGTACTGTAGTTTTCAGTATAAAGATCTTTTACAGCTTTTGTTAGATCAGTTCCTAAGTATTTCATTTTTTATGCTATTGTGAAAGGTATGGTTTCTAATTTCTCTCTCAGTGAGTTTGAGATTGTTATTTATGTACAGAAATGCTACTGATTTTTGAGTGTTGACTTGTTTTCCAGCTATGTGATTCAATATGGTAGAGTTTTGGGGGACTTCTATAAAGTATCATGCCATCTGCAAATAATGATAGTTTAACTTCTTTATTCTTTTTATTTCTGAACCTTATGTTTGCTTACAGGTACGGTAAGATTGATGATAGTTTTAAGAACACTTTGCAAATATCTAAAAGGTGGGATCACAATATCATCATATCCAAATGCCTGGTATTTTAATCTTTTAATAATTTATTAATAGGCTCATTTTCCCTTTACTAGGTAATTCTAATCAAGTTTATTGACCTTGCATATGGTAGGCACTGAAACACAATACAGTGAGTCAAGACAAGATTGTGAGACACTATAGTTAATCATCATGAGAAATAAAATAACTGGATACTTATATTCCTCTCAAGGCACTAAGTTTTTAGAAAGAAAAATGAAACAGCAGGACACCCATATTATGAGACAGATAAATGGTATAAGACTTCCTTAGATAGTGCTATGGGCAAAGCGTTTGTATCTCTCAAAAATTTATATGCAGTGACTTATCCTGAGGTGACAATATTTGATGAATCTCTAGTTCCAAGTTGTGGGTGCTCAAGCACTTCTATAAAATGGTATATTTGCATACCCCATATAATCCTCCTATACACTCTACACTCTATCTAGATGACTTCAATACAGTATAAATGTTATATTGTATTATTTGGAAATAATGATGAGAAAATATATTTTTAGTATAAGTGTTTCAAATACTGTACAGTGCCTTCTATCTGTGGAACCCTCAAATATGAAGGGCCCACTATAATTAGGCTAAAGGTGTGAGTCCTCATTGATGAAATGAATGCTCTTATAATAAAAGGCCAAAGAACTGTTTAGCTCTCTTTTTCTGCTACCTAAAGACAATAAGAAGCTAGCAGTCTGCAACCAGAATCCAGCTCTCACCAGAGCGCACCATGTTGATGCTCTGATCTAGATCTTCCAGACTCCAGAACAGTGAGAAATAAGCATTTGTTATAGTGTTATCTCCCCAGTCTGATTTTGTACAAGGGCAGGATACACTGGCAAATTTAGAGCAAAGGAAAGGAATGGTGTGGTGCTTTTAACTTCTTTTTTAATTGAATTATTTATGGGTACATTTTATATACAACTCACAATCACACTCAACACTGAGAAATTTGTACCAGTATATGACAAAGTTAATTCTCATTTTTACCCATACCTCTACCCACCCACAACTCCCCACGCCTTATATACATGTTATTTCTTTTTCTTTCCAAATCATATTTATTCTTTCACCTCATTACGTTCCCCACCACATTCCCTTTGAATATTTCCTATTTTACAAAATATATCATACATCCTAGAACTCATTTACATCTATAGGTTCTCATACCAGAGAAAAGATACGGTATTTACATATCTGGGATCTATTTATTTCACTTATTAGTGTGTCCTCAAGGAGTATCCATTTGCACATAAATGAATGAAACTTGTCATTCTTTGTGGCAGAGTAATACTACACTTTATTAAAAAAAAACCCACATCTTCTTTATCTAGTCTCCTGTTGTTGGGCATCTGGTTTGTTTCCAAGATTGGGCTATCACAAACTGAGGTGCTATGAACATGGGTGTACATATATCTTTACAATATGATTCTTTTAATTCCTTTGAGTACGTTCTTAGCAGGGGAATAGCAGGGTCAAATGGGACCTTTAATTCTAGTTTTCTGAGGAATCCCCACACTAATCTCCACAATGGTGTACACATCTACAATCTCAACCACAGTGGAGAAGGGTTCCTTTCTCCCCCAGCCAAGCCAGCATTTATTGGTGGTTGATTTTGCAATAGCAACCATTCTTTGTGGAATGAGATGAAATCTCAGTGTTGTTTACATCTACATCTCTCGAATGACTAGTGATGTTGAACATTTCATCATATACTTCTTGGCTGCTTTTACTTCTGCCTCTGAGAAGTGTCTGTTCATTTCAGAGGCTCATTTTTGAATTGAGTCTTTAAACTTGGGTGGACTCATTTGTTTAAGTTCTTTATATATTCTAGATAGTAGCCCTTTGTCTGAGAAACAGCTAGTAAAAATTTTTTCCCATGTTGTTGTTGCTTTTAATTTTGACTTAATCCTGGCCTGTCATTTGAAAGGGTATAAAATACAACATATTATTGAACAGCTTTAGACATTCGTCACACCCTCTTTCTTCTCATGAACACTTCTCCTCAAAGTATCTCTGGAGTTTTATATGACAGATAGATAGATAGATAGATAGATAGATAGATAGATAGATAGATAGATAGATAGATAGGGACAAACAGACAGACAGTCAGACAGGTAGGAAAAAGCAGATGTATAAGACTGAAACCCAGATTCATATGTTGGAACATTAATGCCTTTTTTTGTGATGGAGACCTTAAGGTTAAACAAAAAGGTGTGATTTTAATCTGACATGACTAATGTCATCATATCACACACTCTACACACACACACACACACACACACACAAACACACACGGCCATAGGAAGCATAACAAGAAGGCAGCCCTCTAAAAGCCAGCAAAAGAGCCTTAATGTAATCTTTTTTTTTTTTCTTTTTGGAGACAGGGTCTCGCTTTTGCAGTTCAGGCTGGCCCTGAGCTCACTATGGTGCCCAGGCAAGCCGCCGCAAACTCAGCAATCCTCCTGTCTCTGCCTCCCGAGTGCTGGGATTACAGGCATGAGCCACCACGTCCAGCATTCTTAATGTAATCTTGATCTTGGGTTTCTGGCTTCTACAATTATAAAAAAAATAAAATGTCTGCTCTTTGTTCCATAGAGTGTGCTCTATATTGTTAAAGTAACCTCAGCAGACTGATACAAAGGTGCATGGGACAAGGCATTGATACTGCTGGCAATAACAGTTTACATAGGAATATTTTACTTGAGTGATGTTAGAGTATGATGGTGGGATGGGTAGCAATTTTTGATGTGTGGAAGCACTGATATGCTATAGCCTAATTTCCATTCTACTCAGATTTTATTTTCTCTGTAGATATTCTTTTAACAGCAACAGGTGTTGAGTTTTCAGAACTGTTATACCAGTAAAGAGAAGAAATGAAGAAAATCACAAGGTACTGAATACCAGATAAGAGAAAGCTAAGGAAAGCTAGCACATGCTTGATTTTTTATATAGAGTGGTTCAAATAAAATATGTACTAAATCTCAATTTAGTAGTGACATTTATTGAGTATTTAACAAATGATAGAACTCAGGACAAAGACTATGTATTTCTGCTTATTAAATCTTCACAAGAAACTCACAAATTACTGCTAATATTTCATGTTGCAGTTGAAGCTGCATAACCTGAGGACTGAGATCATAGTCACTAGAAGACACACACTCCCAGACACAAATGCAGAAGTGAATTTCACAATAGTCACATATGGCTTCTCCAAATAAGGGACATTTTACCCACTTGCCCTCCACTGAATGATATAAAACTGTTTTTGATACATTCTGTGAATTATTATCATATTTAGTAGTCAATCTTTCGTAAGGGCATTCCACAATAATTATAATTCTAAATGAATTATAGTAAAAATTTTGATATATTTTAAAGCTACAAAACAAAGGAAAATAAATCAACTTGGCAATAAGTAGTCTTGTCTTGTGGTCCTTTCAGGTTTAGATCTTTTATTTGATGACATATGGAACATTATTTTAAAACTACAAGGCTGAGTGAAATAACTTACCCACTTACCAAAAGAAGTTCATGTTTAAATTATATCTTTTGCAGGAAAAATTGTCTTCTGGAAGACAATGTTTCTAAATTTCAATTTTTAAAAATTGCTTTGAATAAATGATTCTAAAAATTGTATTGGATTCCTTTAGTTTGTTTTTTTCCCCCTCAGATAGGATATGGTTACTAAGTGTACATGTGCTATTAGCTGAGTTCCATTTGAAAATTTATCTCAACAACTCTGCCAATATTTAATTTTCACATCCTGATAGTCTTCTCAAACTAAAAGAAAGTATGGTCTCTCTCTTGATTATACAGAAAGGAAACTTTCAGGGGTTTGTTTCAGTCCATTTACAATATGTTGATAGAGGAAAAAGGGAAATGGATTATACAAACTAGTTTGAGTGGAATACTGTACATGGTTGTGAACTCAGAAGGCTGTTAGCAATAGGAGAAAGGAAATATGACTTTCTACAAATGATAGTGATAGTAACCCTTATGTATCATTACTGCTTTTATATACTTGCTCAGGCCTAATTATACAGCATCAAGGGATAGTAGCAGCAAAGTGATAAAGGAAATAACTGTCCTCAACTCAACAAATAAATACTGAACACTGGCTATGCAGACAGACAGACAGACCACAAATACTGATTCCTATCAAATGATCTGTAAAAAGGAATCTTGATTCTTTCACTTGAATTCCTGTACCACACACATGATTCAAATCCCATCTTTTCTTGCCTGGATTATTAGTATATGTGCTGCCGAAGCGAGCACTTGCCTGGATTATTAGGATAGCTTCTAGCTTTGTCACTGGAACCCATTTCTTCCTCTGAATTTCAACTGGAATTTCACAGAATATGTTCTTTAGAGACAGATTTGAAGCCAGGTGTGGTGGTGGTAACAGATAATCTCAGTACTCTGGGAGGCCAAAGTAGGAGAATTAGGAGTTTGAACCCAGCCTGGACAATATAGTAAAGGACACCTTGTCTCAAAATAAAAATAAAAATAAAAATAAAAATGGTTAGGGAACATAGCTCAATGTGAGACTGTGGATTCATTCCACAATCTCTCTCTCTCTCTCTCTCTCTCTCTCTCTCTCTCTCTCTCTCTCTCTCTCTCTCTCTCTCTCTCTCTCACACACACACACACACACACACACACATGTACAGAGAAGAAATATGATCATGGCAGTTCTTTGTATGTGACCAATGCAATCTTCCATGGTTATTTTATACATCACTAACAAAAATGCTCCTGGGTTAGCTATGAAATAATTCTTCCCTTTCTTGGCAGTACTGGGGATTGTGCCAAGAGCCTTTTCACTGAGCTATATCTCCAGCCTTCTTTAAAATTTCATATTTGAAATAGAGGCTTGCTATCCTGCCATTGGTTAAGAATTTTGTCACCTGAAATAGGGGCTTGCTGTGTCACTAATGGCCCAAGCTTGGCTTAAACTTGTGGTTCTCCTGCCTCAACTTCCTAACAGGCTAGGATTACATATGTGTACCACCATGCCTGGCTGAAATAGCTATTTATCACTTAATGTTATTTTTTCTTCCCTATAATCTTTTAAAATCTTATTTTGTCAGATTTTTTATTAGGTACCATTCCTCATCATGCATAAGAAGAAAAACAAAAGCTACAGGTGTAATGACAAGTACATCACCACTGCCACTGTAAAACTGTTAAAAAGTGAAAAGTGTACACCTTAAAATGTGACATATTTTACATCTTTGTAACCACCCCTTTCAACTTTTGACTCTGGAAGAGACAAAATGAAAATTCCTTAAAATTACACTGAAGAGTTTTCATAATTTGTCCTAAACTATGTTTTAAAGTTAATGCCTTTTTTTAATATACTCACTAGCTTATCATTATGTCTGTACTTTCATGTTCAACTGCTTCTATAACCCTGTCTTTTTCTCGCTAAAGACCTCAGATTGAATGGCTTTTTTAAAAAAATATATTTTATTGGTACATTTTATATACACATTGTGATCACAGTTGACATTGAGAATTGGTACCAGTACGTGGCACAACTTAATTTTCATTTTTTCCTATTCCCCTGCCTCCTAAATCCCCAACTTCTCTATACATAAGCTTTGTTTCCTTTTTTCTAATCATCAATTTTTTTTCCTTTCCTTTTTTTCACTTGCCCACTCCCGCCCTTTAAATGGCTTCTTCTTGTCTGCAATACCCTGTTTACCCTGGTCCCAGCGTATTCTTCCCTGTGGCATTGTCCTGCTGGTAGGAAGTAGTCTGAACTCACTGCTCAGAGCTTAGGTGAATATATATTTCTGTGACTACATATTTTTCTGGTGCTTGAAGCAAATGCATTTTGAGTGAATCGATTAAAATAAACTGGTAGCAGATTCACTCAAAAGTAAAATGGTACAAAACATACAAAGCATTCTTCTATGGCCATTGTCATCATCATCCAAACAAAGCTGTTTGTAATTAGAAAAGAGCAAAACCAATAACAAATACAGCTTGTGGCTACATACATGTTGGTGTTCAATAGTTTATCTTTTTCTTTGGCAGAAAGTTCATTGAGAAACTAGGAATGATGAAATCAGTGGTCAGGAGTTCTTAAGTAGCTTTAAATTATAGTCCTTGTTAGGGGAAAGTGCATTAGGATGAGAAATTGGGTCTTCAGTGTGGCTCAGTTCAACTGTGTAAGAAAGAGTCCTTCTATTCCTTATTTTTCAAAGATTTGTTTGTTCTGAAATACTGAGGGATTAACATGTAGCTTGCTATCAAAGGTTCAAAGATTGAGTTCTTACTATATAGTAATTTGTTTTCAGGAATACAGTTCTTTGCGGAACAGAAATTGTTCCCACAATAGTCATCTACCCTCTCAGGACTATACCTAATTTGTAATCTTTGCCTTTGTTTTAACTCTTGAAATAATATGTTATCCTCTCTGATGCTTATAAATATATAAATCAATGTGACATAACTGAAGTTGAACACAATTCACATTTAACTAAAGCTAGTACCAAGATTATAAAATGTATTTTTTGAGAAAATATGCTTGCATTGACCAAATGGAACTCTACATGTCACAAATTCAATTATATGTCCTTTTGATTTGCAGATTTATTGGAAACATTTCATGAAAATTTGTACTCATTAGTTTATTATTTATAATGCCAATTACTATAGTTTTTCAGTAACAATTTTACTCTTAGTGGCACTGAAAACACGTTCTGAATCAATCTTGGCAGGAAATAAAGAAATATGTACTTGAACTTTATTCAGCCAAAACACAGCTGAACACTTCAGTTAGGAACTAGTGCACAAGAAGCTTGGTTCCTTTTTCATACTATCCATCCTGGCTTAATAGTATTGTAATGACTACTGACTATGGGGGCTCTATTTAAGTTTCAGAGCTCAGCTGGCAGACACCTGCATATGGTCTAGGAGATAAAGGAATAAGTTAATGAAGCTTAATAAGCCAATTACTCTTCCATATTCACAACACAATCCTCCTTTGGTATCCCCTGAGGATTTGTTCCAGGACCTCCACAAATACCAAAATTGAGGATGCTTAAATTGGTTAGGAAAATGACATACTATTAGCATATAGCCTACACACATTCTCCTGCATGCTTTAAATCATCTTTAGATGATTTATAATACCAAATACAATCTAAATAATATAAAAATAGTATGCTGTATTGTTTACAGAATGAGAAAAAGTGTGTTTAGTGTGGATGTTAATTTTTAAAAATATTTTCAATCTGCGTTTTATTTTATCTATATGGGAGGCCAATTGTATTATTCTTGACTTGTTCAGCTGTTGAGTCTTTTTATTGAAATATGCCAATATTTGTGTATTCAAGTAGAAAAAGCTAAGAACTGAATTTCAGATTATTTCCAAATATAATTATTTCAGAAAAAATCAAAGTAAATATTTATACTTTTGAAGTTTATATATATTTTTAATTGACTTCTTTATTGGTACAATTTATATACATCTCACAATCATATATAACATTGGAGAATCTGTACCAGTATATGACTCAAGTTAATTCTCATTTTTACCCATATTCCTACCCACCCACACCTCCCTACCCTCTATATACATGCTCTTTTATTTTCTTTCTGAATCGTATTTATTCCTTCCCCTCATTACATTCCCACACCAAATTTCCTATGGAAATTTCCCATTCTACAAAAACTGTCATACTTTCTAGAGCTCATTTGCAGCTCAGTTCGTGATAGCTCAATCGTGGAAACAACCCAAATATCCATCAACTGGAGAGTGGATAAAGAAGATGTGTTTTTTTTTAAAAAAATAAAATGGAGTATTATTCTGCCATAAAGAATGACAAGATCGATTCATTTACGTGCAAATGGAGACACCTGGAGGATACACTAATAAGTGAAATAAATAGATCACAGATAGGCAAATACCAGATCTTCTCTTTGATGTGAGCACCTGTAGATGCAATTCAAGTTTATATTTTAAATCAAACCCTTGGTAAGATAGCAAACAAATGCTGGTTCTCACGATCCAATTATTTCAAGGATAATTGGTGATGTACTTGAGTTTGGAATTTAACTATCACAACCTATAGCTTGCCAAGATCCTACAGCTGATCAGACCCTTGAATACCTGTAGGGCAGGTGATGGGGGAATAAGAGAAATAGAGATAGTATTGCATGAAGAGGAGAGCAATCATATGGGGTGCCCTTCCGTACAACAACCCACTCATGGGATAACTATGCAGTCCCGTGAGACCTACTCCTACTCCTAGAAGGTGAGCAATAATCTTTTCTGAGAATGGTGCCCTCGTGACTTAATGATCTTCCTTAAAGCTCTCACTATTACAATTCCATTACTTTGGGGAATTAAATCTCAACATGGACTTTCATGAGGATAAACCACAGCAAAATTGCACAGCCTCACTAAGTTCTTTTTCTGAAGTTATCTTATTGTCATGTGATAGAATGCTTTCTGTGGGTGGTAGATCTGTGACAGTCAGATTAGTCTCAAGTAACACTGATTATCCAGTTCTACTCTAGGAAAAGATAAAGAGCCTTTAAGAAAATAAATCTAACAATTCTTTAAGTAAAAATGAGATTTGAAGTACATTTTAAATTCATTTTTCATTTAGGTAGTCTTAAATTCATTTCCATGTGTTATACACATGAAGATACTCTTTTTGTAGCTTAACAATATTTGTTGAATGCATGTATTTTATTTATTTTCAATACCTTCCCATTACCTTCTATATTGCTCCTTGCATATGATAGGTAATATATCAATATTGGTTGAATTAAAGCAGTATGGGATTTATTCTCTTTGCGTATCTTTTCTTTTTGAGACAGGGTCTCGCTTTGTAGTTTAGACTAGCTCTGAGCTTACTATGTAGCCCACGCAAGCCTC
>PVIC010057554.1:0-10630 GCA_004025085.1 Thryonomys swinderianus
AAAGCCATATTTGACAGAGTGAATGACCAAAAGAAATGTTCAAACATAGCAATAATCTCAGAACCAGGCCAGTTTTTGGACTCCAAATACGTTATTTGAAGAAAATGTCAGAATTCCAGGGGGACAGCAAAGAATGGTTAAAGAGATTTGTGATCATTTTATTTAGAAAATCACGCTCTACAAAAAACATATATAACAAAATATTTTGAAAACGGTTGAAGAAAAGTCCGAGTTAACATTACCAAGCAGAGGGTCATGGTGCCTCGTTGGAGTACGCTGGCTGGAAGTGGAGTCTGACCTTGCAGGGCCCAGTGGGTCTCACGGTTCCCAGCCACATCCCCTCATCATTTCGCGAGGTGGTGAGTGTAACTGAAACTCGTGCACTTCATACGGACGCAATTCCCACGCTGGCTGTTTGTTTGAGATGGAGTGAAAGCTATCATTTTGTAAGGGGCCAACTAAAATCTCTGATTCTGTCCTTCTATCATGTAAGATGCTAACAAATCTATCACATCCTCCAGTGGGTAGCAAAATACCTGCTATTCCTGGAGTGCTCATTCAAGCCAAGGAATGCAGTGAAGTCTCTTCATTTTATCTCCAGGCAATTTGCTAACCTGCCCTTCAAACCAGCAGAACTTGAGAGTGATAATGGATTTCTGCAATATCAAATGACTAGCAGACATTGTGCTTTCTATAGCAGACAACTGATAGCTGGGAGAACAGAATCACAAGTCCTCACCAGCAGACTACTGAAGAAATGACCTAATATATGTGATCTTAACGTCCTTATCCAAAAGGAGAGAAATATTATGCATCCACTCCGATGATAAGTAGTTTTCACTCAACCAAAAAAAATATATACTTTGTATCTTGGCCTCTGGCCTAAGGCAACTATGCCTAATTAATTTAAAGATAAGTTTTGAAACCTGGAATAATAGTATCCAGAAGAGTATCACATTGATGATATTAAGCTAATAATGGCAGACAAAACATAAATGACTGGTAAAGAGGTGGCCTTTGTGGAAATAAAATTATGAAGAAGTATTTGTCACATATGCAACTAATAGTTCCTGTGATGGCAAACTGAGAATTTGCAATTCAATAAACTCAAAGAAGTTATAGTTACTAAACAGGAAGGAGCAAGATCGATTTTGTCAGGACGTTTTTTATATGACGTAGTTAATGATAGTACTCACTTGATGTATTTTTATATAATCAAATTTGTGACATCGTCTAAATATACCTGAGCTAACTGATAGTCATTTGGTAAGTGCTCAGTGAAATTGAGCCTTTAATTAGTTTAATGATGAAATTATTTCAAATAATTTATAATTTCTATAGAAGAAAAATATCCATATTTTTATTTTCCATATTTTCCAGTACATATGTAGTGATACTTTCTCTTAAAATGATGATGGTATATCACGTTACCATAGAGTATTTGAGAGGTTAAATATGTTCATTGTATTTATAAATTGATTCAACAGCTAAAGAAACACATGACAAGGACTAAGTAAAAAGTGAAAATCCTACCGCTTCTCCTTTTGGTGTATGAATTTTTCATGTACATGCTTAGATTTGTCAACTGGAATGAAGACAAGGGGATCTCTATACTTACATCTGTTGTGTCATATGTATTTATATATAAAGTTTACTTTAGAAAATAATAGTAGAAGACTCGTTTCTAAAGGATTAAACTTTTCTATATTACTATCTTCACTACTAAATATACATGATTATACTTAAAATAGGTTTTCTCAGTTAACAACTTTTTTCTACTCTATGATAGCATGAAAGCTATCCACATTTAATTGAAATCCTACTTCTTAACCTTAAACTTTGGCCTTTCCTAGACTAAACTATGTTATTTAATATTTTATCATCATTCTGAGATGCAGCAAAGGTTTGTTAAATTCACTGAGCATAGTAAATAGAATGAGTCGAGTGATCTTTGAGAATGAAATAGCAAATAACACGATTGAAAGAAGACAAACGAGAAGGTATGGAATCATAGAGTGTAAAAGTGACTCAAAAGGCTGGGGATTTAGCTCAAGTGGTACCGTGCCAACCTTGGATGCCTAAGGACCCGAGTTCAATCCCCAGTACCACACACAAAAAAAAAAAAAAGTGACTCGATACTGGGCCAGAGATTTAGCTCAGTGATTCCATCGCCTGCCTAGCATGGGCAAGTTCCCTGGTTCCATCTCCCGGTAACCACACACAACAATGCTGGGAACAGTACCGGGCGTGGTAACTCACGCCTACCTGCAGTCAGCACCACATACCACGAATGCTGGGTTTAGTGGCTCACGCCTGTAATCCCAGCACTCAGGAGGCAGAGACAGGAGGATTGCTGAGTTCGAGGCTTGCCTGGGCTACATAGTGAGCTCAGGGCCAGCCTGCACTACACAGTGAGACCCTGTATCAAAAAAAAAAAAAAAAAGCCAAAACCACTGACTGGATACTGAAACAACTTTATCATTTTGACACGAGTATGACTGGCACTGAGTATTATTCTTAACTACAGATAGGGAAGTTGGCCGAGAGCAGTTTTGAAAGGATCTTAGAAGCCCTCTAAATACATTTCCATTAATGACTTATTTTATAAGGTGATTTTATATATTTAAAATGATCTCTATCAAACCTCTATGAAGATAGAATTTCAGGGAACGGAAGGTGAATCAGCTGGGACAAGTTGAAGGCTAATGTGCTAGTTCATATACTAAGATTGCGAAAGTAGAAGCAGAGAGAAGAAGGGAACATGAGCTATTATGGAGAGACGAAGAAAAACTGGTGTACTTTATAAATTATAAGTAGGCTCTAGAAAAATATAGGCAAAGGTGAAGCCTGGATACCGGAGTTCAAAAGAACAGTTTGCTTCAGAAATTAATAGTTCTCCTTTGGAAATGTGTGTCTTAAAATTACAATTAGATAAGTAGAATTGTCAAGTAGTTACATATACCTATTTGATATAGTTTCTGATTTAAAAATTATATTTAATCATTCCTCCATTTTCTTATTTAAAACTTATATTTAATAGTTCCTCCATTTCCAAATAAAATTCATTTATGAAATTATACTCTTATCATCCTACAAGAGAAGATAAAAACAATGAAAAAGATGTGTTTTAAATTGTTAGGCCTGTAGTCTAAAATAAGGAACATTTATAGAGTCAAAATAACAGTTCTGACACCATTGTCTTGAAAAACATTACAGACTTCCTAACACGTTTTTCACTGAATTACCTAAAGTTCCATAGTTACAGAACTGTAATTAGAAGACTACTTAGTTTACTTCTCTAAACAATGATTAAACTAACACCGCCAGTAAATTTACTTGTGTCATTCCATTCTAGACACGGGGAAGCAGCTCCCCCAACAAAATGCAAAGTTCCTTTTCTATGTTCCCCCAACTAAGTGTACTCCCTTATTCTACTAAACTGGGCTGGTCTTGAGACTGGAGTGACGTTTTACCTTTGTGCCTCTTCCAGGAGTTCTGGCTTGTTTTAGTAACTGATGAGCGAAAGAGGATGAAGTAACATTACGACATAGCTAAGTGAAATTATTACACAAAGCCCTTGCTTTCCTGGATCTTGTCCTTCTGGAAACTTGGAATTTATGCTGCAGGGTATACAGAGATAGATAAAATGTGAGAAGAGTCAATGCCTCTAAAACTGGAGAACAAAAGCTCGGAGGAAATCAATTATTTTACCTTTCATTACAGAGCTTATAAACAAGCACCATTTTTCAATGTGTAAAAGAAGTACATGTTTCCAATACACACACATCACACAAACAAGAATTGTGTGTGTTTTGTTTCTAGTAAAACAGAATACAGATAGATTAATTTGCTATAAAACTTCTAACTCTTAATGGAACTATATTCAGCCTGTCAGTCTAGCGTATATTTTTCATTTTAGAGGGAAAAAATATAAGAAGCTAAATTGGAATCAATAGAATGCTTTGTAAGCATGAAATTAGAACAAGGAAAATACGTTCTATGATTCAACAAATAAAGAATATAAAGCTAGGACAGAGTAATGTATCATAATAATAATGCAGATGTACCAGTGAACGGTGTTTAAAACTCACGATCATTGAAGTAGATAAACCTCTGACATAAACATCTATAGACTGTTACCTCTGGAGCTCCAGTGGTGTAATCCAGTAGCGCATGGTACTTACATAGACTGTTACTTCTAATATGTAACTTTTATTATCCTTCTCTACCTTGTATTCAACTCCTAGCCACTATCTTCCACCACCTACTTGGCTTCCTGCTCTGCTCCCCCCCCCCCCAGCAAAGAGACAACTGAGTACTTTCCAGAACACTAACAGAAAATTGGTTTATACTTTGGCCTGAATACTGGGGACCAGAAATACTGGAAGTTGCTTATTTTCCAAAATCCCCCTTCTTTTGGTACTTGTCATGTATCAATAGCATCTCAGGAAAGAGGAGGAAATACACAAATAAAATGAAGTCAGGTAGATATATAAAGAAACTAAAGTACAAAGTATAAGCAAAGAAAAATAGAAAGGGCAGACACACTTTAGAGGCAGTATTTTCATAGAAGCAGTTAACAGCGGAAGATAGAAGGGGAAGGGCTTGTTCTCCAATTGAAGTTGTTTTTCAGTTGTAACTTGAAAGACAGGGCTTTTTTGTTAATGGACTGACGGTGTCTCAGTTACTTTTCTCGTTGCTTAGGAAAAATACCTGAGATTCAAATTTAAAAGGGGGAAAGGTTTATTTAGGTCACAGTTTGTAGAGGTTTCAGTCCATAGTTGGCTGGCTCCATGGCAGGGTGGCTCACATCAGAGGAAGGTTACAGAGAACAACAGTTGGTGACATCCACAGGAAGCAAAAGGAAAAGAGACCTGAGTAACATTTTCCTTCTCCTTTTTATTTTATTCAGCCTATTTAGGATGTGCAGGGGCATTCACACCCTTAATCCTAGTGCCCTCAGGACTAGCACTGCACCAGGAATCATCACATAGTAGATTCAGCCTCCTCTGAAAGCCGCACCTAAGACCACATGAAGTTTTCGGGAGGAAATCTAAACACAAGCCCTAACAGATGGTGAGAGATTTTCAAAAGACAAGACGACATATCCAGTGATACTGGGGATTAGAGGATCACAGAATGTGTTCGGGAACAGCACATAATTAAACACTGGACATAATCCTATGCACTTGCTTCAAAGATATTATTTTCAGAGAACAGCATTTTGAAAGACAAATTCCATTTTTCTTTTAGTTCACTGAAATTTTATGATATATTTTATTTTATACATAAAAGAAAAATATACTCATGTATTACAAAATTACAAGTGCACACTCAGTACTTTCTTGCTCAATATTGTCTTCTTTGTGCAGACACCAAGTCAGTAGGAAATACAACTTTATGAGATCACCCACCTATGTGTGATATTCACATTATGTTGCCCATAATGTGAAAGAAGTATATATTATTGTGATGAAACATAATTTTAAAGGCTTTTATAAATTTATCAGGCTGGCATAATATTAAAATTAGACTAACATTTAATAAAATATGAACTGAAGAATGAAAAAATACCTGAGTTAAGATTGCAGTCATGATTATGCATGTGATTCAGAAAACTGAACTTTCATCTCTAAATCAGAAGTGGCTTAAAATTGTGAACAATATTTGCAGTGCTGAAAGTACAGAAACATCATTTTAAAACTAGAATTTTAATTCCACACTTTTTAAGGAAAATTATGATTTTATAATTACTAGTATCAGAAATTTTTTGCTTTTATGTTCCTTAGTCATTTTTATTATTTATAGCTGTACTTCTGAAACATAATCTGTTTATTGAAAATTTTATATATATATATATATATATATGAGCAATGTTATGATGAGTCTACACTATGCAAAATATTTGACATGAAGTGAAAGATTAAATAAGATAAAACTTCCTTCAAGGCCCAGGTATCTTTTTCATAATTATTCCTGAGAAAAATGACATTTGGATTTACAATATGTTGGCATATATAAAATGTAAACATTTCTATTAAAACTCAAAAATAAGATGGTAATTATTTATTTACAAATATACCTGATTTTCACAGACTGGATGGCTTTCAAGACAGCAACTGATTTAATTATTTCTGATAGTTTGGGACCCAGAGAAATGCAAAGTCATATTTATGGTAATTTTTTCTGTGCCCCATGGATTGAAATGAATTGAAATATATGAAAAGAGGGAAAACTAAATTCAAAAGCAAGTCTTCCATTTGTGACTTGAGGAATGACTTGGAAATTACATATCTGGACCTTTTTCCCTTTTACATAACAATACATATTTTAAGAAATATATAAAAGTCATTCATTATTCTTTCAAAGTTCACACCTTCAATTGCATTTTGCCTCTTTTGTGGTCAATTGTACAAAGATATGGTATCAGTCTGCAAAGAAAAAACTTTAAAAATGAAATTAATGGAAAAAATGACATACCTTTTAAAGAATCTTACTGTCCAAAATTACATTTATTTTGAAAGAGTAACTACTTCAATAATAAGCATATTAATTAGAATTAAAATTGAAATGCAAATATCTTGGTCTTTCTTTACGATTCTAAATGAAGTTTAGAATCTGGTCAGGGAAATAAAAATTGCAAGGAAAATGAAGGAGTTAACTTCAAAGCAGAGTCTATAAAACAGAAAGCCCTAGCGGGTTGGAGGTGAAATGATAGCATGAGTTCATTATAATGGATTGTTTCACAGAGATGAATCTAATAAGCATCGCCAGTGAGGATGACTGTGCAATATGGATGTCTAAAATGACATAATGGGATAAAATTTGAAGGCCACACTTTGAAGCACACTGAAAAAGTTTGTTTTTTGAGATAAAAAAGTTTAGAGAATCTTAAAATTGTTATACTTAGATGATAATCTGCATGGTCATTTGTCATGGGAAATTTTAATTTCTAATTCATATATTTTGTATTTTACCAGTTCATTTTGATTAACACACATTTCATGCTTTTATTACCCATCTTGACTCTAGAGAATGATATAAGCAGATCCGATCAATATTTTCTGGTTGAATGTTTCTATTAAGAAGGTAAAAAAGACAGCATTTTTTTATTGAGTCATAACACTGTAAAATACAGATTTAATTTTAGAAAGTAGATAAAGAATTTCTTATATTTTTATTCTTTACATTACTCCTAATTTGTACTTGAGAGAAAAAAAAATACAAGTCATTCTGAAGACTATCAACTGTTTTTTTCTAATCAATTTAACATTTCCTGGATTGTGGTAGGGCAAGATCAGGAGAGAAATGGGGAAAAGTATGTGTAAGTTTCTGTTCTATTTTGATTTGCTGGCTATGTATTTCCTTTGTGGTCTTACTAATTCCCTATGTGTTTCAAGCTTTTCTTTATCCTAAATTGCATTTTCAAAGGTACCAATAAACATTATACATTTTATAGTTTGCTCTAGAAAAATCATACTTTTATTAGCTATTATCAGAAAACAAATACTGCAGGGATAAATGAATTCGTAAAACAACTTTGAGAAAACAATTAAACAAATGTATCTACCATAGAATTTTTGTAAGATGGATGGTGTTAATGTATATTGTAAACCTCCAAAATGGGGACATTTGTATGGGATGTTTTCCATATGTGTTTAATGATTAATACATTTGTCTAAATATCTAATCATTTTAGATCAGAGAGTTAGCAAAGTGCAAGCCCTAAAGATCTAAAACCTTTCTGAACTTTTTAACAGAGGACAGTATACTTATGAAAAGTATACTTATGTCCAGAATATAAAGAATAGCCACAAAACTATGGGATGAGAATTTCTAATTCCATTAGGTGTATCATTTGGACCATGTGTGGGCAGAGGCTGAATTAAGGGCAATTCTTGACTCCTAGAAAAAATAGAAACATTTCGTATTTTACTTCCTCCGTTATTTTTGTCTTCTGACAAAAAGACAACAGGAAAAACATAGGCACACATTTCCATAAATGAGAGGGACAAAACACAGGTGGGATACTACCCCTGCATTTAGGACAGCGGGGGGACATATCAAGATATTGAATGTCCTGGCCCGGATTGTCAGGCTTCTAAAATATTTATGAGTTCTTCTTTCTTCAGACCTTTTAAAGGGAAGCTGAAGAAGGAAGAGCACTGCAGCAGTTCACTCTAATCTAATCTAATCTAATCTAATCTAATCTAATCCAATCCAGTAATAGGGAATGCCGTAAAAATTTTGTAAGAGGAAATTTGTAAAAATTCTGAGCAGATTCCTCATTGAAATGGAAAGAAGTTGCTTCTTCCAGGAGAGTGGAACAACTCATGTGTACCACTAAAATCAAACCAAGCCACTGTTTCCTCTTGCAACTTTGGCTAATTATGCAAAAGGCTATAGCTAGCAGACATAATTTGAAGAAAAGACCTTACAGTATGTATTTAAAATCTTAGGCTTGCAGGTTAAATTTTGGGAATTGTGTGGAAAATATAGAAATATCAATGCTGTTTTTCCTAGTTTTTGCCACAAATGAGTAAAGATCTATAGGTCTTGAGTCCAACGCTTTTATTAAATCTGCTCCTTATGTGGGAGAATTACAAAGTCTAACAGGAATATTCCTTGGCGGGACAAGGATAATGGTAGTGCACAGCTCTTGATGGATAAGCAGAGGGCCTGAGGGCAGTATTAAGACCCCTTGTGAGCTTCCCAGAAAAGTCAGCAGGAGCCATGGGGAAGGACTCAAGAGTGAAAATACACATGAAGAGAAACCAAGTGATAAGGGCAATATTCATTAACCAAAAGCAGGAATAGGGTTTTTTCTGGACAATTTTCAGGACTTTTATCAGACTCAAATTCAGGCACTCTAGATATTAAGATTAAGGAATGGATTCAGAACTTTTGAGTATTTTGAAAAGAATAAAAGAAAATAATAATAATGATGCAAGGGGTGTAAGGTAGGTGTATTTTTTCACATAACCTATTTTAGTTGGTATGTTTATGCATGAAAATTTGATTGTGTAAAAATGACACCTAATCTCAAGATTCTAATTTGTAATAAAATAAAGATGAACTAATTTCTTTTAAATTATAAATTTAAAGTTGATGATGTAAAATTTATTTACCATAAATTTCATACACTGGACTTAAATCACTGTACTCTGATATATTAATTTGTTTTGTTTTAAAGTAAGGTAAAGTTTGAAATTATTATAAGCATCCATAATGACATTGTACAAAAAAATCTGTCTACTGTTTGAATGAATTAAACAATGTTATTTACATACAGCATTGATTTTTATCACAGTTGTAGTATATAGAATCAATTAGATTCTGTGTTTAGAATATAACTTTTGAATAGATTTAATAGAGTAGCACTGACTTACTTTTTAGTATCATGGATATATATTATTAATGAAAGAGCGATATGATCACAACATCTGCCACCCGGTTGATTATGAAGTGTGACTGATGTAGTCTGGTGCCTTTGCCAGATGTTTGCGGCCTCTCTCACATCTCTGTGTGAGTCTTCCCTGGGTCTGATCTTCACTGGATATTTCTGACATTTGAAGAATTCCCTAGATGAATTCTGGACATCAATTTATATAGAAATAGCAGGAAAAAGGAAAGGATTGCAGATAGAGATTAAAAAAATGAAAAAAAAGGAATATAGGTTCCAATAAAAGATAGGTGTATTAGTGGGGAAATTGAGATGAATTCCAGGTACTGGGGCATATGATTACTGGGTGAAATTTGACACATGAGGTTGGTCAAAATCATGCCATCAAAGTTACCTTGGTCTCTTTTGTGTTGCTGGAGCAGAGTTTGGGTAAATTATAAATAAAAGAACCCTATTAGGTATATAGTTTATTAAGCATCTGGAATTGAAGAAGTTCGCCATCCAAGCCTAGCCTTCCCAAAAAGGCTTTCTTGGTGTGTCAATCTAGAGTGGGAGGTGGAGCTAAGAGAGCCCACGTGACAGGATGAATGGAAAGGGATGAGTTCATCCTTCATCAGAGGTCACTCCAGGGATATCCACCTCCTGAGATAACAGCACTCATTGATTTACTAGGGTGGCCAGGGTTGAATCGTCTGTCACTATCTGATCACCAGCCCTAAATTCCCCTTTCGCTACTGTCTCCCTGGCAATTAGTAACTAATTTGTGAACTTTGGGCTGCACGTTCAAAACATAGCAAGAGGCATTTGATATCTCACTAAATTGATTTTCTTAGAAAATCCTAGTGCCTTGCGTGGTGGCTCACGCCTTTAATCCCAGCACTTGGGCGGCAGAGACAGGAGGATTGCTGCGTTCGAGGCTTGCCTGGGCTCCATAGTGCGCTCAGAGCCAGCCTGAACTACAAAGCGAGCCCCTGTCTCAAAAAAAAAAAAAAAAAAAAAAAAATCCTGATGCTTTCAGTCCTGAACCATGTTAAGGATCACAAACTGGAGTCCAAATTGAGTTCAAAGCTAAGAAATGCATAGACTAATAAAGTCCTCACTGAGAACCAGGATGTCTTGTTTAGAATTTCTTTTCAATTTTTCTATATAGTGAAATTTAAAAGCTAAAATAAAATTAAATATAAAGAATCCAAAGATGGGATCAGTTTTGAGGACCCAATGGAATCA
>PVIC010057555.1:0-10631 GCA_004025085.1 Thryonomys swinderianus
AAAAAAAAAAAAAAAAAAAATAGGAGTGAGTAACAAGCGTAGAAGGGCAGACAGAATGTTAATGTGAGATAATCGGTGTAACAACCCGGGGTGTGTCAGCCAACCGGATAACGTCTCTGGACACCTGCACTCTTATCCCTGAGGTGGGGACATCCCGGACTTGTAGTTGTCCCCCTCGGTTGGCTCTCCAGCGCCCTCTTCTGTGTCCTCGCCCCCAAGTGGTGGACCCATGGCGTTGGCTCCGTACTGTACTTCAGAATTTCCTACTATTCAAATCAGGCCGCGCCTGCATAGGGAGAAGCCAAGAAGGAAGCGGAAGCCTGAGGCCAGGTGTGTACCCCTGAGCTTCCTCCCTGGGTCTTGGCTGCCTCGGTGTAGGCTGTGGCCTGGACAAAGCTCGGAACCCTCCGGCCCATGGCTTTTCTTTTGCCCCAGTGGTTTCCCTACCTCATGCTCAGTCAGCCTCTGTAAACAGCCCCCCTGTGTTCTCCAGCTCGGTGTCACCTGTGTCCTGTCAGATTCTTGCCAATACAGCAACTGCTACAGTAGGAGAAAGGCGGTCTTTGGAGCTATGAGGTTTTATGACCAAAATAAGACCATCAAAACGTTGGTCCAGGAAAATGGTGACCATAGGTCTTCCCTTTATATCTCAATAGAGCAATGTCTCTTTAACTGGACCTAAACTAGTGATCAGAATAGGCTTCGTAGCAGTTACTTGTGACACTTCTAGCTAACGTGAGGTTTATCTTCTAGACGAGGAAGAGAAGAATGAATCGTTTACTGGGCACAGTCCTTGAGGACTGACCGAAGGACTGGGCTCTGGGCTCGGTGGCTTCTGCAGGGCAGCCCGGGACAGGCACTGTATCAGCAGCTTCTCACAGCGGCAGCTTCCGTCTCTGCGCCTCCTTCCCTGCTTGAGGCGAGGACTGAGACCCAAGGGCAGTAGCTCCCTTGGGGAAACTCGGGCACGTCTTCCTGGAAACCTACTTTTCCGAAGCAACAGACCTAGGTACAGACAAAGAGGGGCGGATTTCTAGCAGCAGGTAGCTTGGCCTCAGGAACACCACACTGCTGTCCTGTCTCCAGACACGCTGTGGCTCTGGGAAAGCATTTCCTCCGTCCCTCACCCGACGAGGAGGAGCAGGGCTTGGGCTTCTGCAGTCTCCCGGCTGCCTTTGGCCCCAGCGCATCCCTGAGCTGCGGGCAGGAAGCGCGCGGTGACTGCTCCCCATCAGAGGCCTTTCCTGACATTTCCTGAGGGAACTGAGCCGCGGAAAGGATGTTCAGACCTCCTTTATAGGTTTCCTCACCAAGTAAAGGTTCGAAAACAAAACTAAAATCACTGAAATAAACTAAAAATCTCCAGTGTTTGGTTTAAAGTCAGTCAATTTTGTGTAGAAACATAATCATGGATTTTGAACCATAAATACTTTCGTCAAGTGGTTCTTTTATCCATTCAAAAATTTTGCTAAGAAATGGGGATATAATAAATGAAACATATATAAACATATGTATAGATATACAAGATAATACCTTACGTATATAGTCACGGTGTATGTACAATATGTAATCAAAGAAATGCGTAAAGGAGAGTTTCTAGAAAGATCCAGGAGAGGCACTGCTTCCTACTTAACTTCCCACCAGCGCTGTGGAGGACAGAAGGCCGGACGCTCTCACGGTTTCTGGCCCAGGGTACAGCTGTATCTGTGACCTCCTCCATCAGTGGCAGTGGCTGCTAAAGCTTAAGGGCTCAACCGAACATCGTGCTCGCCACACCCACTGCAAACGCGCAGTGTCACTAGAGAGGAGAGGAGAGGTGTGGTGGGCCCGGAGGACGCTGGGAGGCACAGCGGGGTCCCGCCCACAGGTGCGTGGGGAAGGCCGAGTCCAGGCCTTCTACAGATCCAGAATGTAGGTCTGGTGAAGCTGCCGCTGGGCACCTGGGAGGTGGCTGCAGAGGCTTCCTGGGCCTCTTAGTGTCTTCCTCAGCAGGCCGCTGTCTTCCTCAGCAGGGTGGATGTGGGGAAGATCTTTGACTTAGAGATGATCCCTCTGGCTCCACAGCACACAGAAACGAAGTCTGTTGAGGTCCGAGATAATACCGATTGTTTTTCTCTTTGCACAAGAGTAAACTTGCGGCACTGTCTCCAGCAAAAAGATGTCAGTCCACTGCAACTTAGATTAACATCTGCCGTCCCTTCTATGTCCTGGTTTATGTGATCGGTTAAAAAAAATTGCTTCACTAATTCAATAAATGAACATTAAAAACTGACTAGCAATGTACTAAAGACTAAGTGGCAGAAATACGGAAAAGAAAATTGTCTTTCTGCAGCTCAGCACGTGCCAGAGGAGGCGGGGAGATGGGGTGGGGGTCGTTCGGCCGTGCACAGGGCCTCTGAGGGGGGCCTCCTCGCAGAGACGAAGCCCAGAGCCCAGCTCAGGCGGTAGCTGTGTCAGCCCCGGGAAAGGCCCCACTGTGACCCCTCTCGGGCTGTGCATCAGGAAGCAGAAACCACACAGTGAAAGCTTATATCCACAGCACGGGAAGAGGATATGAGGTATCAGAGTTGGTTGTAAACAAGCATTTGCAATAAGAAGCTAAGCCTGAGTGAAAACTAACATATTTAGAAGGGTTGGGTATGAGATATAGCTATTAAGGGAAAAATAATCCAGATTTAAAGGCGCATGCCTCTAATCCTAGCATCCTGGGCGACTGGATCGTTCAGACCCAGTCTGGACAGCTTAGTGATTTAGCAAGAAGCTCTCTCAAAATTGGAAAATAATAAAATTAATAAAGGTTTCCGGGCATAGCATGGTGCAGACGCCCTGAGTTCGATCCCCGGCACCGTCATCACGAATCGGTACGTCGGTGCCTAGCCGAGGGCCAGGCAGGGCGAAGGGGAGGCCAGCACCCGGGCATCGCGCGGCCAGGGTGGGCGGGGCGGCGAGCGTGCCCTGGAGGACAGCGCGCCACACACGCGGCGGCAAAGCGGAGCAGCTGTGGCCGGAGCTCGCGGGCACCGGGGCCGCACCCTGGCGGGACGGCGGACTCCGCGCTGTGCTTCCCGGGCGGCGGAAGGCACGGGGTCAGCGTCGGGCTTCAGAGCGCGGCCGTCCGCCCGGGGCTCCGGGGTAGGTGGAGAGGAGGTCGGTTTGCCGGTTGCTGCTTCGCCTGGTAGAGGGAGGTTTCCTGAGCGCGTGGAGGACGTGACAGTGACAGGCCGGGCACCCGAGGCCCTGGTAAGTGAATCGAGCCCGCCAGCGCGCAGAGGCGTGGGGCGCAGGCTCGGGGGCGGCGGGTGGTGCCGGCGACGGGCCTGGGGGGCGCTGGCCGCGGGGTGAGGGTGCGCGCGGAGGCGCGGAGGGAGGACTCGGGGTGCCGCCAGCCGCCTCTGGGGGTACGTGAGCCCCGTCGGCCGCTGCGTCTGATCTGGGGGCAGAACCGTTCAACACCATTATACACTGTGCTTTATATCTATCTGAGAATCTGTGACTTAAAAGTAAAAGGAAGCTGAACTTCATGACCTATGAACCGAAAAGAAAATAACATTAGGGATGATTAAGTTGCATTGTTTTTAAATAAAATACTGGATACCGGAAAATGTGAGTTAGTAGCTAACAATACAGATTTTGGAGGGGAAATATGGGCGGTGGGAGTAGAAGCTGTTGAAACCCACTGGCTTTTTTTTTTTTAAAGTTTGCATTTCCCCAGTGCTGGGCGTGAAGGAGGAACTTCGCGCTGAGCTCCTCCCGGAACTGTAAAGAAAGACCCGGACCAGATTTCTCTGTTACTCAGTTGCGCCGGCTGGGCTGGACTAGCCTCGGAGCCTGGCTCTGCAGACGCCCGGCGCGAGGAGGAGGGCGGGCCGGTTCGCTGCCCCCGGAGCCGCTGGGGAAAGAGCCCTGGGGCGTCAGTCGGACCTTCCGCTGCCCAGAGCCGCGGGCCGTGGGTGCCCGGCCTGTGCACACGGGCTCTTCGCCCCGGGGGCCGCCCGTCCCACTCGGGCCCTGCGCCCGGGTCTGCGGTCAAGGGCCGCGTCCTGTGGGCCCTTCAGCCCGGCGCGCAGTCCGCCCGGGCCCCGCGGCTCTTGGGGTGCTCTGCGCGCTCCTCCTCCCCCGGGGACGCCGCTCCTCCCCCGGGAGCGCAGGCCGGCTGGCCTCCCTCCGACCCTGAGCGTCTGGGCTTCCTTCCCACCCCAGGCCCTGCTCCTGCCCGCTAGCGCCTTCGCCTCCGAGGCTGACTGTGGCTCTCCGGGGCCGGGCCAGCCTCCCCACCCCCGCTCCTTCCTCCCGGGAGATGGAGCGAGTCCACCAAAACGGAAAATGTGCATCTTCGGTCTACCTGCTTCCATTTGTGATGCATCAACAAACTCATCAGCAAAGCAGCTGAAGAAGTTCAGAAGTGAGCATAATAGGTCAAAGTCAAAGGAAGGCTCCTTCTGGGGCATGTTATAAAATGCATTTACTCCTTTCCAAAGCCCATATCTTCCATGAACTCTATACAAAAGTGTCGTATCGTTTATTTTCTCAAATGTCTTTAACACTTACCTTCTGCTTCCTTTCCCACAATGGACATAAAGTTAAACTTCTCTCTCAGAGTGGTGGCTTGAGCCATAATCTCAGCGCTCTGGAGGCTGAGGCAGGAGGGTCACCAAGAAGTCGGCCTGGGCTATCGTGAGTTCAAGACCAGCCCAAACAGCGTGGGGAGACCTTGTCTCAAAACAAAACCAGAACCAAGACAAAAAACCTAAAATAAATAAATATGCTTCCTCTTTTGAAAGCCATGGACAGTGTCGCCTTTCTTTGGTCTTTTCCTCCTGCCCCTACGGAGTTAAGAAGGCAAACCTGTGACCTGACACGTACTGGTTTTGTGTCTAGGGCACATTTTAAATTTCTCTTGCATTTTTTTACCTGTAACACAGGGTCGAGGACCCGTCTTCCTCCTAAGTGTGCCGTGATGATCATCCCAGATACAGTATGTGAAGCGTCCAAACAACAGCCAGATACGGAAAGTCATCAGGAAATACTTCCGCTGGGCTGTCACTGCGTCCCGGACATCTTTGTGTCCTGCAGCTCCATCAAAACACACTTTCAGTGCATTTCAGGGACACGCTTCAGTCGCGTCGGTCCTAATCTTTCATGTTCTTACGGAAACTGCTTCTTATTCAATGGTGACCTTAAAATGTGTAACGGTCCCGGGCGTTCAGCGGTAGCTTGTGAAATGAGTGCCCCCGAGGGGTCACGGAGACGGGCTGGAAGGGCACAAGCGCTTGCCACACTGCTGCCATCGTGGGCAGGGACGGCTTCGCGCGGGAGACACCAGTGCCAGAGCTCTCCAGGGGCCGGGCCGGGGGTCCTCTCTTCCTCTGTCCAGGCGAGGAGGCTGGAGTCCCGGCGGCCAGAACCCTGTCTGAAGCATGGCTGGGCTGGGCAGCGGCACCTTCCAGCCCGCTAAGTAGCTCAAATTCAATGTATCTAATAATAGTGACGGTTTTTACAAAATGCTCCGGATTTAGGACAATTTGTGCCTTTGTCTGGTTCTTCCCGACTGTCTCAGAAGGCACAGCGGACACGCCGCGGCCTCCCCTCTCGCCGACCTCTGTGCCGCACATGACACAGCTGGCATTTGAAAAAAATGAGGCCAACTTTCACTTGAGGACTGTTTCACCATGTGGGTGCCGCGGAGCTGGCAGGGAGCCCCGTTCCCGGCCAGAAGCCCAGAACTAGCCTGCCGGGGGCCTGGCCTGGCTCTGCCGACAGCGGCCCCGTCTTTGAAGGGAGACGGGCAAGCTTTGCTCGGCTGTAGTTGGGGGGGGCTGGATGCCCGGGCCTCTGTCTTGCTGGCCCCTGGCCCGTGGAAACGGCGTGGCCTAAGGGGCGTCCTGCCGGACGAAGGACAGACATCAGAAGATGCTCGTCCAGCTCCCGGAGGAGGGGTAAGCCACGAGGTGCGATTCCTGGCTGACCCATTCCTCAGGTCCTCAGCTCCTGCCCCGTTCTGCTGATGCAACCGTGATCTTGCCTGAAAAGCCCCTCAGTAAGTATCTTTTGGATGAGTTATTAAGCAATAGAGAACATAATAAAGCAATTATACAGTGTTAGAGAAGTAGGATTTTAAGCCCCATTTCATTCATAGATAGATACAGTTTCAACCAGGTTAGAATCTGGCCCAAATAATTCTTCCAGTCAAAAGAAGAAAAGGGGAGATGTAACTGCTAACTGCAGAGTCCAGGACTATAATTTCTTAGGGCTTCTGCCCACATAATTTATAAGGAAATGCCATAAGACGGAGGGCTCAGATTGGTTTGGTTACCTGGTGTTGGCCTGAATAAGCTCCAGCTTCTGAGACTATTTAGAAGTCCTTGAGGTCTGTCGGCTTACTCTGATATGAACAGTGGATTCTACTTCTCTCTGCGCGCCATTCAGGACAATCTTGATAATTCCTCCAAAACGGTTTATGGAATTAATATTTAGGCATTATAGCCATAATCACAACTTGATCCACATTTTGCACATAAGCCTGTGGTACACACTTTTCAGGTGGTCCAGAATTACTACTGTCAAAAGTCAGATTTCTTAAATACATTTGAATATCAAGAGACATGACTGAAGTGAGTGTCCTTTTACTCCTGACAGATTTAGCACATGCTCAACTAATGGTTAATAATAGAAGTCTAACAGGTTGACTTAATTAACTGAATTAATGATGTATAGTTTAAAATACTTGAAACTGATCACTTAAGGAAAAAGAACTTCCATGGGATTGAAAATGCAAAAGGACTTTCACAACTTAGTTGATATTAAAACTTGTATAGCATATTGACACCCTCTCTTTGGCAAATGATAAAAAATGAGGCTTACAATACACTTTACCACACACAAGAAATATTTTCATGGTGATTTTTGGTTTTTGTATTTTTAGTAAGCTCTTTGAGACATACAAGAGTATCATTAGGGCAAAGACAATTAATAAACACTCTGAGTTATTTTATCAAATTTTTGGCTTGTTCCTTCCATAGCAAATCACAAGATTATTCCACTGGGTCCAGATACATTGGGGCTCTAATCAAAGACATTCATCTCTGTGGTGCGTTATTTTTGAGATTGCTTGTTCTGAGTTTGACCGATAATCCTGAAGTGTGATTAATCTTATAGATCTGAGTAATTTTACATTTTCTAGTGCTGTCCTTGTGTTTGTTCACATTTCTGATGAAAAGACTGAAAATGACCCTTCAAGCTGGAATATGACCCAGGTGGAATATATCAAAATGTGTGAATACAAATTAGTCCACAAGTCTAAGGACATCTGCAGACACATGATCAATGTGCTGTGTCTAAGAACTCGTACTTCCTCTGGTTCTCTGATGACACTGAATGCCATAAAAGAAAAAACTGTGATTTTTTTCGATTACATTATTTTTGTTTGGCAAGATGTCCTGGACCCTCACGTATCTTCATTCAGTAAAACAAAGTAGTCATTAGACATTTTCTTTAATGTGATAGGTGATAAAGATCTACCCTGAAACTTTTCATTGTATAAAATCTAGAGGTTTTACAGAGGAATTTTAAATGTAGCATTTTTTTCAAAGAATGTTTCAAAAGTCAGTACTTCAGAGACCGTCGTCAGCTGTTCCTTCAGTTGAGGAACTCAGGTTCTCACAAGGTTTGCTGTAATCTGCACAGCTCTTCCATCCCAGAATCCCTCTGTCATCAAGCAGACTTCAAGACAGCCTGCTGTGAATGGTGGGAGAATTTCACCTCAGTTGATTGTACTGTTGGCTTATTTCCTAAATTACTACTAAGGAGAGTTTTTCCAACAAAAAACACCTGTAACTTCTCAAAGACCTTACTAAGTTTAAGTTTTACATAAAATTTATCTCAGGAAGTGGACACATACTGTATTATTTGTGATGACTGGTGTGGGTGGGTGTACATTTTTCCACAGAAAGTTTAGAAACTCTCCAAAATGTATAGAAGATCTGCCAAACAGTCAGCCTCAAATTTTTCCAAGTTTCCTATGACAGTCATAGTATACATTTATATATGCTATATAATTTCATATATTTATGAAACAGTAAAACAATTCTTTTAGGTGTCTATAGTGTGGATGCCTAAAATGACGTTTGATCTAACTGATAGTCATTAAACATTTATGTATTAATTATGACTGTAATTATAGATCTTCAAAAAATCTGCCTATATTTCTATGATAAATGTTTTTAAAAGAGGAGATCCAAGTAATTATCACATACTGACCAAAAAACTCATATTAAAATCTAATCTAAAATCAATAGAGAAACTTGGGATTTAGAAATAGCCAGAGAGCAAACCTTAGACATTTTGTTCATTCTTTGTTTTAGAGAGCTACTTAAAGTAGAACTGCTAACATATGCAAGTCTAAACTACAAGATAATATATTTGAACTCCCCTTTCAAAGACACTGTTTCATGTCTCTTTGAGAAATGATTCCTCAGGCGATATCATTTCTGGCACTGAGCCCCTGACCCCTCATTCCTCCGGAGGAGAAGACAAGAGAGCCACAAGGACAGTCAAGGTCAGAGGCTCTGGAAGGAGGAATGCCGCAGCAGCGTTGCCCAGCCAGGGAAGCGCGGGGCAGAGGGAAGTCAGCATGTTACAGACGAGGAAGAGGAAGATAAGACTTAGGCCACTGAGGGCTTAATTGATGAGCCAAAGTCACACGGAGCAAAGCCGCGCGGTGAGCTTTCACAGTAGCCCCACTGAGACCTGCCCATGCCACAAACATGTCTGCCTCATCACACCCGGAGAAGCTCTGAGCAGACCTATACTTTGGGGGAACCTAATTCGATAATGGCTTGAAAGCAGTTAGGAAGCTCATTGGATAAGACAGTCCATGTTATGTAGGGCGAAACCACAGGACTTGACATCTGTTTCCAAAGTTAAAACACAGTTGTACTTACACAAAATCTTTCCTTAAAATTCAGAGCCCATTTTGAATAAGAACCTAGATTTGCTCTCCGTATCTGTGAACAGTTTGTTGTGAGCAGTGATGTTGCATAAATGGTTGGTATTGAAAAGTTTTAGGCAAACACCGTGTCCCAGAGGAAGCTGACCTTGCACTCCCTTGTCGGAATTTACAGAGAGAGATTAAATGGATTATCAGAGCAAGATAACAAACGGAGTGGTAGGTAACTCCAAACAGTAGGAATAATGAGAAGAAAAGCTCCTAGATAGCTCCTGCTAACCTTGGAAATTTTTGTAATTGCAGAAAATGAAAGTGAATTTTTAAGTTTGAGATCCATTGATGAAATTATTCAAGTACTGAAAGTAACTAATTGCTTTTGAATCAGAGCTATCCAGACACTGACAGTGAATTTAATAGGCTATGGTAAGAGAGATGGGACAATTTCCATGGTCAAAAATTATACCTACTTCTAAACTCTGAAGAAAGCATTGTATGTGCAAATCAGTTGCTTTTGTTTGTTAATTTCATCGGGAGCATCCGTTTTAAGAATTTATGCTCATATTCACAAAAAGGTTTGATTCCATTTTCTTCTTTACTTAAGATGCTAAAAATAGCAGGATGCTTATGCAGAAAATGAATCAAGTTGTCCTTTTGTGCTCTTAAAAAATGTGCTAGCTGAAAAAATGCCTAAATAATTTATCAATATTTAAATATTTTAAATATCATGATACATTAATTCCTTTATTATGCCCATACACAAGAATGTTAACATTTAGTATCCCTAATTCTTAACATGTATCTCAGTTGAAGGTAGATGTATTTATTTGATTTCCAGTAAGAAAAGGCCAGGATGAGGCCAGGGATGGTAGTGTGCGCCTCTAAAGCCAGCATGTGGGAGGATGAGGCAGGAGGATTGCTACAAGTTCAACACCAGCCTGGGCTCACTGAGTTCAAATAAATATATAATGAGACCCTTTCTCAAGAAAGAAAGACAGGAAGAAAGAAAGACAGAAAGAAAGAAAAAGAAAGGAAGAAAGAAAGAAAGAAAGGAAAAAGAAAAAGAAAGAAAGGAAAGAAAGGAAGAAGGAAATAAGAAAGAAAGGAAGGAAGGAAGGAAGGGAGGGAAAGGAAGGAAGAGAAAGGAAGGAAAAGAAAGAAGGAAGGAAAGGGAAGAAAGGAAGAGAGACGGAAGGAAAGAAGGAGAGAAAACAAGAAAGAAAAGCTGAAGATCACAGTAAATAACTTACTCTACCTGTAGAAAAACTGCCGCAGCGGCTCGCGCGTGGCCGCGCCCCCCCTTCTGTGGGAGAGACGCGGCCGGGCGGTCCTTGCCCGCGCCCCTTTGTCCTCTGCTGGCCCTCCGCTGCTGGGCAGCACTCGGCCCTGCGTCCTGCCTGCCGCCTGCTGCTGTCCGTCGTCCACTTCCCCACGCTGTGCTGCAAAGCAAACTTGCAAACTGCTTTGAGTGGCCCTTGAGTGCTGTGTCCAGTACTGAAGTCTAAGTCGTGTTCCTTTCTGTAGCTTCTATATTGCGGCTCAAGTACCATTAAAATAGAGAAGGACGTATAAGGCTGTATCTCAGCCTCTTCTGAGCTACTTTGGATCCAGTGCGAATGAAAAACGTACGTTAACCTGGAATTTATAAATTTGGTTACATTCAGTCATTTTTTTTTTTTTTTTTTTTTTT
>PVIC010057556.1:0-10630 GCA_004025085.1 Thryonomys swinderianus
GTAACCACATACAATGCTGGGTGTGGTGACTCACGCCCACCAGCAATCAATACCACATACCACAGTGCCGGGCGGTGGTGGCTCACGCCTGTAATCCCAGCACTCGGGAGGCAGAGACAGGAGGATTGCTGAGTTCAAGGCTTGCCTGGGCACCATAGTGAGCTCAGGGCCAGCCTGAACAACAAAGCGAGACCCTGTCTCAAACAAACAAACAAACAAACAAATAAACAAATAAATAAATAAATAAAATTTCAGCCATAATGAATCAGAAACTAGAAACATTTTATATTTAAATGGATATAGCTTGCGGACATATTCATAAGGGAAATAAATAAGACACAGATGTTTAAAAACCACATTACTTTTCTAGTATGAGAAACTAAAAGTGTAAATGAGGTCCAGAATGTATGATAGATATTGAGAAATAGAAAGAAAATGTTCAAAGGGAAAAGGGAAGGGGTAGGGAAAAATAAAGGAAAACAACTTGATAGTAAATACAATAAAATGGAAACAAAGTTTATGTGTTTAGGAGGTTGGGGGCAAAACACGCCATAAACAAATGGAAACTAAGTAACATCTTCCTGAACAACCAGTGGGTCACATGTGAAATTAAAGAAAAAAATGAAGCAAGATTTACAATTAAATGGGACAGAGTCAAAGTAGTCCTAAGAGGGAAGTTTATACTATTGAATTCTTGAATCAGGAAAAGTAAATGAGAACAAATAAAAACCAAATGATGAAACTTCAGCTTCTAAAAAAAAAAGGAAGAAAGCTTACATGAGGGAGAGAAATAGAAAGATCAGAGCAAAAGTTAATGCATTGGAGACTAAGAAAACATTACAAAGAAGCAATGAATCAAACAGTTTGTTCTTTAAAAGAGTAAGTAAAACTCATAAAACAGTTGGCCAAACTAGTTTTTTAAAAAAGGCCCAAATCCATGCAATTAGGAATGAAGAGGATGAAATTACAACCTCTCCTGGGTAAATCCACAAGATCAATACCTACTTTGAGAACTTGTACTCCAACAAGATGGAAAACACAGAATAGGTGTATATAAATCAGTAAAACTGAATAAAGAAGTTATAAAAATTCCAAAAAGCCCATTATTCACAAAATTGAAAATGTAATTAAAAACGCATCAAGCAAGAAAAGCCAGGGTCCTGAATTTTACAAAAAATTTAGATAAGATGTAGTGTCACTGTACTTCAATCTCTTTAATGAAATTAAAAGAGAAGTAAATACTCCTCATCGCAGTCCTGGAAGCAAAGTATTACCAGGATAATGAAACCAGAGTAAGACTCAAATAAAAAGAAAATTAGAGCCCAATCTCCCTAATGTGCATAGATGCAAAAAACCTCAATATGATACTGGCAAATAAAATGCAGCAAGTCATCAGAAAATTATACACCATGAGCAGGTAAGATTCATCCTAGGGGTGCAGGAATGGTTCAACCTATACAAATCAATAAATGTAATACAACATTGACATAGAGCCAAGACAAAAAATCATATGATCATATCAATAAACATAAGTTATTTGGCATAATCCAACATTCATTGATGAATAAACCACTAGAAAAATTGGAGTAGATGGTCTTTAGCTCAATCTGATAAAAGCCATTTATGAGAAACCAGTAGCCAACACAATACTAAGTGATCAAAAACTAAAAGCTTTCACTGCAAAATCAGAAACAAGACCAGATGTCCTGGTCCTATTCAATGTAGTTCTGGAAACATTAGCCAGAGCAACTAGAAAACAGAATGAAAGAATTTTACAAGAAAGAAAGAAATTTTACAAAGGTAGGAAAAGAAGAATTCAAATTATTGTTATTTGGAGATAATATGATATTCCACATAGCAGACCCTGCAACTCTGCCAAGACTTCCAGATTTAATAACCAAATTCAGTAGCATAGCCCAATATAAAGTGAACATTAAAAAATCAATAGCATTCCTTGTACCTGTACATCGTGTGTGTGTGTATTTTTTTTCTTGTAATGGGGATAGAACTTAGGACCATGTGCTTACCAAACATGTGCGGCGCGATTGAGGCTCTGTGTGTTGGTTCTTTTTTTTTTTTTTTGAGACAGGGTCTCGCTTTATAGTTCAGGCTGGCCCTGAGCTCACTATATAGCCCAGGCAAGCCTGGAACTCAGCAATCCTCCTGCCTCTGCCTCCCGAGTGCTGGGATTGCAGGCGTGAGCCACCATGCCCGGCTCTGTGGTATGCGGTGTTGATTGTTGGTGGGCGTGAGTCTCCACGCTCAGCATTGTATGTGGTTACCGGGATCGAATTCAGGACCTTGTACCTGCAAGGCAGGCGCCGGAACCACTGAGCTAAATCTCTGGCCCTGTTGGTTCTTGTTTTTTGTTTTTTTTTCTTTTTGAGACAGGATCTCACTTTGTAGTTCAGGCTGGCCCTAAGCTCACTATGGTGCCCAGGCAAGCCGCCATGAACTCAGCAATCCTCCTGTCTCTGGGCGTGTCTCCACGCCCAGCATTATATGTGGTTACCGGGGATCGAACTCAGGACCTTGCGCTTGTGAGGCAGGCGCCAGAACCACTGAGCTAACCCTCCGGCCCTGTTGGTTCTTGTTTTTAACCATTCCCCTTCCCTCTATTCCACCCCTCCACTACTCCTTATTTACAAGAATTTGTTTTCATCTTTTCCTTATTTTCTCATATTTTTTCCTTCTTTCCTTTCCTCCATCCCCTCTCCCTACTTACCCTTCCCTTTTGGAGCTTTTCTTCCTGTTTCAAATGATCTATTTTACATTTTGGTTAGCATTTACACTTTCAGTCTCTCACACCAAAGAAACAATTTAGTATTTACACATGCATGTCCTATTTATTTCACTTAGGAGTATGGCTTCAATCTGCATCCCTTTAGGTATAAATTTTTCTAGTTTATCATTCTTTATGGCTGAACACTATTCCACTCTATTTTTAAAAAACACATTTCCTTTTTTTTTTTTTTTTGAGACAGGGTTTCATTTTGTAGTTCAGGCTGGCCCTGAGCACACTATGTAGCCCAGGCAAGCCTGGAACTCAGCAATCCTCCTGCCTCTGTCTCCCGAGTGCTGGGATGACAGGCCTGAGCCACCACGCCCGGCACTGTGGTATGTGGTATTGATTGCTGGTGGGCATGAGTGTCCATGCCCAGCATTGTATGTGGTTACTGGGGATCAAACTCAGGACCTTGCGCTTGCGAGGGAGGTGCTGGAACCACTGAGCTAACCCTCCAGCCTGACTTTTTAGTTCTTTATAAATTCTAGGTAATAGCTGTTTCTCTGAGAAATAGCTGGTATATTTTTTTCCCACACTGTAGTTATTTCTTCTCTTTGTTGGTGGTTTCTCTTGCTTTGCAGAAGTTTTTTTTTTTTAATAAGGTGAGACCCCAGTTGTTGATTCTTTATACTAGTTCCCATGAATGTGACGTTTTATTCGTAAAGTCTTTTCGTATGCCATTGTCTTCAAGTGTTCTGTTTAACTTATCTTCTAAATGGTTTGTGTTTTATATTTTGATATTTAATCCATTCCAATTTTCATTTACTGTATGGTGAGAGGTAAGGGTCTATTTTTAATCTTTCACAGGTTGAAACCCAGTTTTGCAGTACCATTCATTAAGGAGGCTGTCCTTCCTCAAATTAGGGTGTCTGGCTTCTTACTCAAGGATGTGGTGGCTGAGTTTTTCTGGGGTTGTTTCTGTATTTTTTTTTGGGGACAGGGTCTCGCTTTGTAGTTCAGGCTGGCCCTGAGCTCACTATGTAGCCCAGGCAAGCCTCGAACTCAGCAATCCTCCTGTCTCTGCCTCCCGAGTGCTGGATGACAGGCGTGAGCCACCACACCCGGCACTGTGGTATGTGGTATTGATTGCTGGTGGGCGTGAGTCTCCACGCCCAGCATTGTATGTGGTTACCGGGGATCGAACTCAGGACCTTGTGCTTGCGAGGCAAGCGCCGGAACCACTGAGCTAATCCTCTGGCCCCTGTTTCTGTATTTTTAATCTGTTCCTTTAATCCTCATGTCTCTTTCTTGGCTAGTACCATGCTGTTTCTACCACAGTAGCTTTGTAGTATGTTTTTAAGTTGGGTGCTGTGGCTTATCTTTGTTGACTGAAATTGCTTGTGTTCTTCTTGGTCTCTTCTGTTTCCATGTGAATTTTTGGAGTGTTTTCTCTATTTCTGTGAAATATGGTGTTGGAATTTCAATTGGGATTGCATTGTATCTATAAAGCAGTTTTTGAACTATGGCCGCTTTCACTATATTGGGTTTTCCTATCCAAGAAAAAGGGATATCTTTCCATTCTCTGATATCCTCTTTCAACTCCTTCTTTCCAAGTGATGTTTTCAGAGTAAATCTCTTTTACTTTGTTTGTTAGATTAATTTCTATGTATTTCCTTACTTTGGATGGTATTAGGGAAGGAATCGTTTTACCATTTTCTCTCTCAACAACTCTGCTGTTCATGTCCTGGAAGGGCACCGAATTTTGAGTGCTGACCTTGTATTCAGCAGCACCACTGAATTTGGTTATTAAATCTAGATGGCTTTTGGTGGAGTGCTTGGGGTCTTATATATAATGACAATTTTCATTTCCTTTTTTTCCTTTTATTTCTTTCTGTTGTCTAAATGCTATAGGGAATGTTTCCATAATCATATTATACAGGAGTTGTGATAGTGGACATCCTTTTCTTTTTGTTGAAATTAGCATGAAAGATTTCACTTTTTGACCATTTGGTATAATGTCAGCTGTTGGTTTTCCATAGATGACCTGAGATAATGAACATCCTTCTGGGGCTGGGGATTTAGCTCAGTGATTTTAATGCCTGCCTGACAAGTATAAGGTCATGCATTCAGTTCCTAGTACAAACAAACAAACAAACAACACACAAAAAACAGACCATCTATTTCAATTTTCTGTAGATTTTATGAAACATTTTTGTGCACTTGTTTAGATGATATATATTTTGTCTTTGACTCTGTAAATATAGTATATGTATTGAAATTGAATTACATATGCTGAATCATCCATGTAGCCCAGGGATAAATCCCACTTGGTCAAGGTGTATGATCTTGGTGATTTTCTTACTTCTTTTTGCCAGTATCTCATGGAGAATACTTTTGTATCTATGTTCATTAAAGTGATTGGCTGGTTGTTCTCTTTTTTTCATTGAATTATTCTCTGCTTTGGGAATCAGTGTGATGCTTGCTTCCAGGAATGAATTTCAATTGTTACTTCACTTTAAATTTCATTGAAGAATTTAAACAGTAGCTGCACAACTCTTCTCTAAATTTCTTGTAGAATTTCAGCTCTGAAACCATCAGGAATCAGACTTTTCTGTTTTGGTAAGTTGTTTTTTTTTTTTTTTGAGACAGGGTTTCACTTTGTAGTTCAGGCTGGCCCTGAGCTCACTGTGTAGCTCAGATAATCCTCAAACTCAGCAATCCTCCTGTCTCTGCCTCCAGAGTGCTGGGATGACAGGCGTGAGCCACCAGGCCCGGCACTGTGGTATGCGGTGTTGATGGCTGGTGGGCGTGAGTCTCCACACCCAGCATTATAATGTGGTTACCGGGGATCGAACTCAGGACCTTGCACTTGCGAGGCAGGCACTGGAACCACTGAGCTAACCCTCCGGCCCCAGGCACAAATTTTTAATGTTGAATGTGATCACAATGTATTTCTAAAATGTATCAATAAGCTTAAGAAATAGAAAAAAGAAAGGATCAAGAAAAAAATGTCAAAAACAGGAACACAAAAGGAGAAAAATGAGAGGAAGAAAAGAAAGAATGAAAAAAGAAAAAAGAAAGAGAGAAAGAAAGAAAGACAGAAAGAAAGAAAAGAAAGAAAAGAAAGAAAGAAAGAAAGAAAGAAAGAAAGAAAGAAAGAAAGAAAGAAAGAAAGAAAGAAAGAAAAAGAAAAAGAAAGGAAGACAAGTGAAGCAAAGTCTCCTTCAAGGCATGTCTCTGAGGACGCCGGTGCGCAGTGCTGGCAGCAGAGCGCAGGGCCGCATCACTTCATTCCAGTGAATCAGCCTTTTTCCACTGAGATGCGAGCTGGTTTCCGGCTTCTCCCTGACTTAGTGAGGGTTTGAACTCTGCATGGTTCTGCTTCAGGTTTGAGCTGTGCCGCCCACATAGCAAGTCTGGGTTCAGGTAGGAGGTGCTCACTCCAAGCAGTCCCCGAGTGCGGAATCCACTGTGTCTTTGCTGCAGTGCCCGGCCTCATCCTCCCGGTGGGCTGCGATTCTCAGGAACGAACCTCGGAGAGGCCCTTTCTCTGGGGCTCACCGCTCCAGCACTGCTGAGCTCAGCAGAGTGGGTCTTCCTGCTCTCCACTGCTGTCCAGATCTGGCTGTCACTCCTCCAGGCCGGCTCCTGAATGTCGCCCAGGTCCAGCCGTGGGCCTGGTTGCTGAGTGACGGGCAGGCCAGGAGGTGGCCGTGGCTTCTGAAGCCACACTTGCCTTTCTTCCCAGATGCTCCCCTTTCACGAACTGGCTCTGTGAGATACACCTCTACACCCCACACCCTACTTTTCCGACCTTAGGTTTCTCTAGATGAAGCTGATTTTCCACTTGGTTGAGTCTGTAGTGCAATACTGTGCATGTTTTCTTTGCGAACAGAATAAGAAATAAAGGCACATGCGGTGACACTTGGCTGATGTCACTCGGACTACCTTGCCTTTCCTTGCCATGTTGGATTTCACGGATTCTAAAAACAGCCAATAAACTAGCCAATACTTGCTTTGTGAGCATCGTGTGTATGATGCGTACACAGTTTAAAGCATCTAAAGAGTCATTCCATTTAAGGCTCACAAAAGAACCATGAACTGTATAAGAACGCTATTTTTCATCTACTTATTTGATTTATAATTACTATATAGTACATTCTATATTATCCTTTTTCTTATATTTATGATCATTGTAACGGTGCGGTACTCTGGTTGCTGAGGTTCCCCATGACCCCCGCTGCACCCCATTTGCCCCATCCGACTCCACACGCCTCTGGCATGGTCTCGGCAGTGGCAGGAAAGTTGCAGGCCCGGGTGCTGATTAATGGCGTGGGGCTCCTCCGTTGCTCAGGTTTCCTGTGACCTCTGCTGAGCCCCCACCAAGGGGGAATTTAAGCTGCAAAATAGGTAGGATCCTAGCAGTATCACTTATACTAGAAGTTGTTCAGACAAGCTTCTAACTCAGGTAGTTTGGTTTCAGAAAGAGCCTCATTATATAGTAGACCAGAAAAAGAATATGTTTTCATCCCCTGGACTGAGGACATTGGGGCTGAGTACTTCTATTTGTAAAGGCCAATGTTAAATGATCTAGAATTTTGTTTACTATTATTATTATTATTATTACTATTATTATTATTATTTTGAGACAGGGTCTCGCTTTGTAGTTCAGGCTGGCCCTGAGCTCACTCTGTAGCCCAAGCAAGCCTCAAACTCAGCAATCCGCCTGTCTCTGCCTCCCGAGTGCTGGGATGACAGGCGTGAGCCACCACGCCCGGCACTGTGGTATGTGGCATTGATGGCTGGTGAGCATTAAGTCACCACGCCCAGCATTGTATGTGGTTACCGGGATCAAATTCAGGGCTTTGGGCTTGCGAGGCAGGCGCTGGAACCACTGAGCTATATCTCTGGCCCAATTTTGTTTATTATTAATAACTGGAAAACAGGCATACTTATATTTTGGATATTGGCAAATATAACACATCTGAGCATTTACTTCTGATTTTCTGTGGCACAAATTTACCAAGTTACCCCTGTCTGGATATGATATTTATGAATTCGAAGGGCACTATAGTCTCATAACAATTCAGAAGTCTCACGTTCTAAATCGCATTCTCCGGACTCTCCTCAAAAATTATAATATACTAAAACCAATGCATTAATAAATGGAAAGTCTCAACTAATGTAAAAGAAGTCTGGACACTGAAGCACTCATCAAATACTTCCCCAAAACTCAAGTCTCTTGATGACAGTGTTTCATAAGTGAATTCCACCAAGCAATGCTTCTGTATTCTTCAAAAAAAGGGGGAGTATATACCCTACTTAACTCATTTCCTGAGGTGTGCATTACCCTGACAATAAAGAGAGACAAGAAAAAAAACAAAACTAAACTAAGCTAAAAAAGATACTATCTCTGGGAGGCCATTATACCTGATGAATGAAGATGAAAAAATGCTCATGAAGCCAGGCTTGGTGGCTCACGCCTGTCATCCCAGCACTCGGGAGGCAGAGGCAGGAGGATTGCTGAGTTCCAGGCTTGCCTGGGCACCATAGTGAGCTCAGGGCCGGCCTGAACTACAAAGCGAGACCCTGTCTCAAAAAAAAAAAAAAAAAAAGAATGGAGGAATATTACTTCCACATTCTAAAGCCAAGGGGAGAATAGCACAGGAAACATCACTCTGAAAGATGAGCTGCTGAAAGCCTTTCCTCTAAGATGAGGAATAAGGAAACGATGCCCACTTTCACCGTTTCTAGTCACAATGATTCTGGAAGTCCTGGCCAGAGAAATTAGGCCAGAAAAAGAAACAAAAAGTGTAACAAATAAATCAATAAGTATAATAATAATCACATTACAATGATTCATAATGAGAAGAAAAAGTATAATATATTTTACTATATAGTAATTATAAATGAAATAAATAAATAAAAATTATAATAAGAAATAAAGTAACATTGTTCTTTGCAGATTACATGATATGATATACAGAAAATGCCGAATATCTTATTTAAAATGGTACAAGTGGGGGCTCAGCAGAGGTCACAGGGAATCTGAGTAACAGAGGAGCCCCACCCCATCGACTGGTGCCCAGGCTGACAACTTTTCTGCCACTGCCGAGACCATGCCAGAGGCGTGTGGAGTCAGATGGGGCAAGTGGGGTGCAGCGGGGCTCATGGGGAACCTCAGCAACCAGAGTACCGCACCGTTATTCAGTGCCCGGGCCTGCAACTTTCCTGCCACCATTGAAACCATGCCAGCGGTCGGTGAAGACAGACTGGGTAAGTAGGCTGTGGCAGAAGTAGCACCGTGAGGCTCAGCAAGAGGGGAGCTGGGTGCCACTGGCCAGCAATTGGGCCTCCAGCTGTTGTACGAGCAGGGCGAGACCAGTAGGCCTTGGAATCTCTGTATCTTTGTGGGCCACACTGGACACAAGTGTTATATAGAGAAGAACCTCCAAAGACACCACCTGCTTCTCTGTGGACACTGGGTAAGTGCAGTTGCGGTACTGGAACCTAGACAGAGGCCTTTAGCTAGTTCCACCCAGTTCGTCATGTCAAAGGAAACACCGACTAGAAGAGTGAGGGAATCCTGTTGACTACAGCCATTGGTGACTTGGTGGAGTCAGATCCATCTGCAAGATCCTGGATTCTTGCAGAGTTCAAACTTGTAGGACCTCATTGAGCTCAACTCAGGCAGTATACTCAGAACTTAGCAAAGGGAGGACTGGGTGGAGGAACTAAATAAAGGCCTCTGTTTAAGTTCCAGTACCATAGCCGCACTTAGGACCTAGAGAATCATTGTGAAGACCATATAGCCTGATCAAGTTGGATTAATTGCAGAGATGCAAGGATTATTCAACATCCATAAATCAATAAATATAATATGCCATATTAATAGACTCAAGGACAAAAACCATATGGTAACCTCAATAGATGCAGAAAAAGCATTTGATAAAAATCCAACACCCATTCATCAGCAAAACCCTACAGAAAACTGGAATAGATGGACTTGATCTCAAACTAATCAAAGCTATTTAGGAGAAACCAATAGGCATCATCACTGTAAATGGTCAAAAACTGAAACATTTCACACTAAGATCAGGAACAAAACAAGGATGTCTATTATCACCACTTCTGTTCAATACAGTACTGGAAACAATAGCCATAGCACTTAGACAAGAGAAAAAAATGAAAGGAATAAGGATAGAAAAGGAAGAAGTTAAACTGTTATTATTTGCTGTTGACATGATACTCTACAGAGAAGATCTTAAAAACTCAAGCAACAAAGGGAAAGTGGTAGGGGAAAATAATGAGGAGAAAGAATAAACATTTAAAAAGAAAAAGAAAGTATATGTATATAGGGATGGGGGTTGTAAGGTGGGTGGGGATATAGGTAAAAATGAGAATTAACTCATGTCATATACTGGTACAAATTTCTCAGTGTTGAATGTGATTGTGAGCTATATATAAAATGTACCAATAGCTGGGCGTGGTGGCTCACGCCTGTAATCCCAGCACTCGGGAGGCAGAGGCAGGAGGACTGCTGAGTTCAAGGCTTGCCTGGACTACATAGTGAGCTCAGAGCCAGCCTGAACTACAAAGCGAGACCCTGTCTCAAGAAAAAAAAAAGTACCAATAAAGAATTCATTTAAAAAAAAAACTGAAGCAAGCTGGGAATCACACCTCTAATCCAAGCACTCAGGAGGCAGAGGCAGGAGGATTGCTGAGTTTGAGGCCTGCCTGGGCTACATAGTGAGCTCAGAGCCAGCTTGAACTACAAAGCCAGATCCTGTCTCAAAAACAAAACAAAACAGCTGGGTGTGCTGGCTCACACCTGTAATCCCAGCACTCGGGAGGCAGAGACAGGAGGATTGCTGAGTTCGAGGCTTGCCTGGGCTACATAGTGAG